>BGPR01004173.1:90261-117791 GCA_013235015.1 Araneus ventricosus | reverse complement strand
GGAAGCCTTGCGTAAAGCTCCGAAATCACCGACCTGGGAGAGAAGGGAGGGGAGTTAAATCGTCCCTGTCCAGAACTGCGAGCAGAGAGCTTTCCGCCGTCGTCCAGAGCGGTGATACGGTTTCGCGACCTCGACATCTAATCCGTCTTCTGGTTACAACTGACCCTTTTCAATCGTCGTTTGTCGTACACCTTTCGCTTCGCAATGAAAACAGCGCCGATAAGTGCTCGCCGACTTCAAAAGGGACGCGATGCTATCACTCGAGTGATTCAGAGAGCGAAAATAAAGTATTAGTGGTTTTGTTCCGGTTCCGAGAACTCGTTTTTACACAGATTTTAGCCACAATTGAAACGTACATCTAAATCGCGAAATGTACGTACTGCACTAACAAATTGTATTTTCAGCTGTCTAATCCTTCGCAGTCCAAAAAACCAAACTAGATTAAAATAACATGTGAAAAATTAAGGTAGAGAAGCGGAACTACAAAACTACCAAAAAGAGAAAAAGGCATATAAAAGCCAAGGTTCGGATTTCGCCAAGCTCGCAAGTGTTAGGCACAGGAAGCGAGTTTGCCAATATCACTTGTTAGTCTCGTAAAGTAGACAGGCAGCTTGAGTAACACTATCCAGCAGCTCTTCATAACTAATGAGCTAAAAGCGTCCTGGCTTATTGCATGCAGTGGAATTTCTATGAGATGGAGCATTTCTTAGTGTTTTCAGAAATGACGAATCGTATAAGTTAAAAGAGACATTTATTTGGACGACCACATTTAAGAACATATTTACAGATCACCGCACTTCCATTTAACAGGGTTGATACTTGTCCTACATCTTATACACTCAAAAATTTCCGTAATTTCACGGCCATCGCCCATCATTTTTACGGTCAACGGCCACTTTTCCCTTTTTACGGGAATAACCCCTATATTGTTGTTAGGATGTTTCTGATTTTACGGTCAAATACAATAATTTTCCCTTCCGTTATCACGGACGCTTTTCATTGGTCAATCGGGATGACGTACCAACCTGAAGATTGAGCGGGAAAAATAGGACGCCATTTGACCGTATTTTCTGTCGACATTTCCGTTCTGATGTCATCAATGCCTGCCTTTCCCGAGGAAGTTCTGGATCAAGTCCTTATTAATTAGAAGGTAAGATAATTATATTATTCTTTAGCTTTCTGTTGTTTCTTTAGTTTGTTTTATTTTTAGTACTTCGTTATTTGAAACGTAATGTGCAGTGGACTGCTTATAGCTTAGTGATTACCGTGATGAAATATATTTCTCAAGATTTTAAGATTTGCTGTTGGATGTTAGATTTCTGTTGTTTATATTAAAATGCTGTTTTTGATGGTAATTATTGCAGTATTTAAGTTGAACAATTTTTGGCCCAACCAAAGTGTATGGTACGGCGCCAAACTTGAATTTTTTTGCCGATAAATCACCAAATCTGGTAGGTAATCCAATGGTTTTCTATTGCATCCTTGGCGAGTTGTGATTTATCGGCAAAAAAATTCAAGTTTGGCGCCGTACCGTACACTTTGGTTGGGCCATTTATTCTTATTTTAACTTTATTTCTAACGATTTGTGTTTTTACCTTTAATGTCTTTGTTTTATCTGTTGATTGTTAAAGTATGAGCTAATAAGTATTGTGCCAAAGTACAAATATGTACGATTTAATTATTTTAGACTAATTACTGTGTTCTTCCTTCAGTTCCGTGATGTTCACTTGCACAGTGTGTTGTAAAAATTTCCTCAAAATTAAGAATTGTCAATGCCAATAAGAAAGTTATAAGAAAGAAATTAATAAGAAAGTTTTCTGCTACTGTTTAAATTACTTTTCAGCAAACTTAAGAGGCAGATAGTAAACATCAGAATTAAAATTGTAAAGATCAAGATTTTTTGTGAATTTGTTAGTTCTTGCATGGTTTTAATTTAATTTCTTACTGTTAGATTTCTTGTAGAATTGAGCTGAAAACTATAAGTGTCATAAATTCTGAAAACAGATATTGCATCACTATGGAAGGGTGCATTGAAGAGCTGAGTGGATGAACATGTTAAGTGACAATTAAGCGAATTTCAGAAAACGAGCTTTAAAGTTTAGAGGTTACATTTTTTATTTTTTCACTCAATTTTTGCTGTTCCGGCACTTTTGTGACAAGAAAGCATTGAAAATGTTTTATGTTTATTGACATGGTTATAGCTTTTTTAATTATAGAGAAAATTAATAATCTTTTGCACTTAACATGTTCTTCCATTCACGCGTCAAAAAACTTCGTTTGCTTAGTCATGGAAGAACATGTTAAGTGCATGTTACTTTCTGCACAACTTAATAGTGTTAGATTAAATACATACAAATAATAATGAGTTGGCAAAATTACATTACTATAAAGCTCTATATATTTTCAAGACAAGTTGAACAACAAAAATGAAGCAAATTGGATGTTGAAATAGCACACAAACACAAAAGAAGATCACAAAATATTATGTAAGTTTGGGAAAAAATAAAAACAAGAGTATTAATTTTTTGAAATATTAATTCTTTGGTTGTCATAAATATTATCATATTTTTACAATTTCTTTTAACATGGTTTTTTCTTCTTTTTTGTGAAAATAAAATTCTAAAATTTATTTTTCATTCACTTCCTAGTGCAATTTGAAATTTTGTACACTTGTGTGTTCTTGCTGACAATAAACTATTTTAATATTTTCAGAACTCGGTTGTCAATTGATTGCTTAACAAGTAAATTTTCGTTCCATAATTTAAGAAAAATCATTATAATATTTAATAATACCTATAACAATAAATTTTAAATAAGATTAAAAAGTGGAAAGTAATAAAAATAAGGAAATCTGCTTTTCAGCTCAATAATAAGAGTGTAGTTTTTAAAATTGATTTTAAAAATAAATGTATAAAATGATTTTGTTGTTGTAGTCGTTAAGTAAGGAACAGGTCGAGTTATTAACTATTTTTTTATTTATTATGGGAGAGTAGCGGAATATGCATACATCTTGTATGAAAGTTGCAAGTCAAAAGAGAGCAGAAAATAAATGCGTTCTCTCAGATAGGGGGATTAACATATAGACACATGATCAAAGTGAAGGGAATAATAACTATTTTTAGTAAATTATGTAAGTGCTTTAGGGAAAATTCTGGCACCAAGAAGACGCCGTCATGATTTTCTGTGGGCGCGTGAAAGCGATTAAAATATTTTTTTAGTAATAAATATGCCAAAACGTGAGATTTAATAAACCTCCAGCCCAGGGGAGAAGAAAAACGAAACTGGAGTTTAAGAAAAGTGATTTCAGAATACATTAATATCGTACTAAGATTTTTTAAAATATATAAGAATTTTGTGAATGAAGCTTGTGATATGCTTTAATTCTCTTTGCATGCATAGTTTTTATATAGATATTTGAATATTGAAGGGATTATGTGTTATCAAGGACTTTTTATTCTTCATTTTCGGATTCCATTTCATAATATTTATGCGTAACACAAATTTACATGAGTTGCAAATAGTTCAATATAATTGTGTGCATCTTGCAACATAATCCTGCAACAAATTGTGCATTTTTTCCCCCCCAATTATAATTATAAGCATGGAGTTTGGTGTTACATATTTTAACTAGTTACTAGGGTTTTTTTTTCCCTTCTTTCTCCCCAAAATGTCTCATTTTTTATTTTATCCTTTCAGGAAATCCTTATCAGCTGGATCCTGTCTGTACAGTCTTCGTAGAGAAAGTACCTCTGGAACCCACGAACATGATTTTCCTCCATTTCGAGAAATTTTTAAAAAATAGTCTGTTTTGCCATCGAAATATTATTTTTGTTTTTAAATTAGTTGCATCCAACGTTCTAATACCACTATTATTTTCAAATTTTTTCTCAGCTTATAACTAGAACGGTTCTGTCGGATTTAAAACAAGAATGGTTAAAATATCTTTTCCCTTTTTTTTTCCTGGGCAGTTGAAAGTTATTTTTCTCTATCTAGTTTTCTCCCGCAACTCTTTTCCGGAACGTAGCTGGCGATTTCATTGGTTGACCGGGGCAGGTGACATCGTAACCTTCAATTGAATGACTGATTATTATTTTCGGCAGTATCTAACATATTTATTCTTCTCACGTACTTTGCTTGCAGTATAATAATGATTTTCACATTGCCATGCGTGTACTGCTAGTATGTATATTTTTACAACTCATTGTCTAGGTGTATAAATGTCTATATATGTTTTTGTAAGTCATATTTTTAATAAATTGTTTTTTATTCAATTGAATTGCTTTACCTGTTATTTGAACATAATTTCACTTAGTGATTTAAGATTATATTTCATAATTTAATGTTTAATTTATCTGTCGTATACAATTATAATTCGTATATCTGTTCACTGTTTATGTTTGTAATTCATTATATACTGGAGAAAGAATGGGGCATCATACCTCTTCATTCTATTACATTACTATTGTGAATAAGATTTAAGAATTCATATATCAACTAGGACAGTGCTATACAATTGTGCATACCTGAGCGTTTTTTAAACATGTGGGCTGAACAGTGAGAACTTGTTGAGGTTAACTATGTTAAATTTAACATGTTGTGCTTTCCATTAATGGAAAAGTATATTTAACCGAAAAGAAAAACACAATTTGAAGTCAAATTTTGTTTCTTTGGCTAGTGGTACAGAAACAGTTTAGCCTTAGGGAAAAGAAGTAGTTGGTCATTAAGTTAATGCCTATTGCACAGTTATACATTGTCTCTGGTCTAAAATTTTCTTTATGACTGATAAAGTAACTAACTGTATACTAAAAGTTTAGTGTTCTATAATACCTCTACATTATTACACATATTGAAATGATGTACTAAATATTTCATAAAATTTATTCAAGTTAAGATATTTTGATTTTGGCTTCTGTCTTTCGAGTATAATTAATTTATTTCTGATTATATGTATACTGGTTTTGAAGAAACCTCTACAGTACCTCCATAATGGGCTCTTCTTACTACAATCGGCTCCTAACATATGAACAGGGGTCAGGAACCAATTTCCACTTTTTTGGGGGTGCTAACTTCCAAATTAATGAGCATTTTTGTACGAGCAAAGTTCAAAATTTGGATTCCTGATCAGAGATTGAGGGGCAGTTTTAGGTGGTCAGCATTCAACTTTATGGTCATTTTTATATGGTCATGAACCAAAATTCTAGGTCATAGTCAGAAGTTAGAGGTACTTCTATTAGGTCAACTTTTAAAAATTGTGAGCAGAAATCCAGAACATAACGAGTAATTTTATTCGGAAAACTTCCAGATTTAAAAGGAGCTATTCGCAAAGTAATGAATACTTTTATACAGGCAACTTACAAAATTGTAAGCAGTTGCCAGAAAATGGCAGCCATTTTTATACGGTTAAGCTTCCAAAATTGTGGGCAGCGACCATGAAATCACGGGTACTTTTATACGGTCAACTTCCAAATTTACAGTCAGTGGCCATGAAATCACGGGTACTTTTATACGGTTAGCTTCCAAATTTACGCTCAGTGGCCAGGAAATCATGGGCACTTTTATACGGCGAGCTTCCAAAATTACGGGCACTGATCAGGAAGTAACGGGAACTTTTATACGGTCAACTTCCAAATTTACGGTCAGTGGCCAGGAAATTACGGCCATAGGTTTACGGCCACATTAATAAAATCACGGTCAGAATGTTTTACGGGCAAAATGTATTTTAACGGGTAATGGACGGACCCTGGGCTGCCGGTCACTGCCCGTAATTTTGCGAAGAAATTTTTTACAGTGTAGGTACAGCAACAGCTTACATGGCACTGAAGTCTCTCCGAAGAGAGAATGTTTAGAGGATTTATAGACCGTACCTTCCCAATGACATAGTAGAGACAAGCTTATATACTCTGCTAATAATCAGTAGATCTACATATCAGCTGTGGGAATCGAATAGACAACGTCATACGATTCCAATTAAATAGCTGTCAATATGGATGTCAAGTGAAGCGACTAGCTCAAAGAAATGACGTAAAAATCTTAAAGAAAGAATGCTTCGAATCTTAGAGTAAAGGTACGAGAGACAATTTAGAAAAGATGCGAACTTCCTAGCTTAAAATTCAGAATTTCCTAACAGCAAGTTCAGTGTTCTACAGTTCCGAACAGATTTGTTTAGGACTGCCATGCTCTTCGCTTTCGTTGACTTTTTGACGTAGGAACGTTCTGAGGCGAGAGATCATTTTGTAATTTTAAAAAAAACTTGGATTCCTAACGTTCAATGAAAAAGCGTAGCTAATAGGTTCCTGCTTTGATGATAACGAAGCCGCTGATGTTTTTTTAAGTTTAAAAAATTTGCCCGGTACCCACTTCAGATGCCGCAGGCATAGCATGAGTAACTTGACTTGAAATATTAGCATGAGTAACTTAACTTGACTTGAATTGTATCTCCGAGAGATATTAGCATGAGTAAGAGAGGCTCACTACGCACCCAAAACAAATGTTCCCACATCGCAAAACCGTCTTCCATCTTGGCGATATATCACGGTTGTTGGCGATTCAGTCTCGGTGGCCGCTATAACGCGCAAGTACCAAAGCCAATAAAAGCAAATAAAAATACACATATTAAAAAGAAGTCTAAAAAATACATCGAATTAGTTGAAGCAAATACAGCTGCAACCAAATTCAACGTAGATAGATCAATGTAGATTTCTTCACTTTGCAGTCCAAAGGCTTTTTCAAAAGCGTTCTAGCAAGTTCAAGTCATTTTCAGTGAATTTATTAATAATTACATTTTAAGGCATAAAAAACCAACTTGAGTAAAAAATGTCGAGTCTACCTCTAGACAGAACTGCAAAGGGTTGAGTGTTACAGTGGCACGCGCTTCATCAATGTCACGACTTTTGCCACCCTTACGGATCACACATACTGACCCCTGGCCGGTCCAAAGAAAGACATCTAGAAATATACGCATAGGAAACCTGAAACTGCGGACCACCTCAGTATACCAACATCGATCCACACTCTTGCAAAACTGCCTTGAATGCTTGCCTCCACATCAAAGTTCCCGGCTTCACTTTAGCCTCGTCATAATTACGCAGTCTTAGGTACAAAGATACTAAAGTTTGCAAACACTTAGAAGACTTTTCATAAGTACGACTGGGATACGAAATGAGAACAACAGCACGATTAGATACGTTCGTATAGACAATGACAGGATAGGTGCAAGACTACTAAAATTAGCATGGCTTAAATATCTATCACAATTTTAAGTTTAAAAATACTTTGTTGAGGAAAACGTGAGTCTAAAGTTATGCATAAGAGATTCAGCCGAGATTATACACACTCAGTATTCCTGCCGAACAATCTGGTCGCCAAAGGCAGTGTCGTGTCACACTCTCAAGTTTTATTTAAAATTAATTTATTTACTTAAAATAATAATAATTCATTTCTTTCTCAAAATTTATTTAATTTACATGATGTTTAAGTTAATTTAACGCGACTCTGAACTGCAGAATTTTACTGTAAAAAGCCGTGTGTTTACTACTTTCTTTGTTCGAATCCTGGTTTTAAGAAACAGCACTTTGATAACCGTCCCTTTTATTTGTAAATTTGTTCCCATCCCCATTTCTTTCCACTCGCTCGTGGGAATTTTCTGGTAAGCATTGCACCTTTTGAGAAAACATCTGGGGTTCAAAAACAAAAATTCCTTTCCCGGGGTAGTTATTGCCTTGTTTATCTGAGAGATTCTCAGCTGCATATAAATGTCCAGATGTGTCCTGTTCTGACCAATTTAAAAGACCCTCTAATTGGCAATTCGAGCCAAGAATCCATGAGAAAATTGTCGTTTGCGGGGTTTGATTTTCCTAGAAAGCATTAAGCGCTGGGAGTGAGCGGACCTCCTGGTGCGAGCTCTTCCTGCAGCTGGATCGAAAGGGAAAGTATTCTATTTTAATGAGTGGGGTCAGGAGTCGAACCTGGATTGGTGGCCGGAGTCTTTCGTAGGTGGGAGGTTGACCAGCCTTGACTATTTGGGACGTGCTTTTCTGTGTGGGTGGGGCTACTAAGTTTGTTTTTGGTTTGGCGATAAAAAGTATCTATAGTTTAGAGTAAGATTGGCGAAAATTTTAAAAAGGGTTTATTGTAGAAAGTAAAATTGTGGTGTAAGTAAGAGGGCTCGGAGTATTGCTTTCTTTGGCGGTCCTTGGCGATTTGAAATCGCCAAGCTGTTGTTATAAGAAGATTCTTTTTGGGATTTTGGAGGAATTAGAGAATTTGGAAGGAAATAGAGAGAGATAGACGAGAGGTGATTTTAGATGTAGAAGAAGCGGAGAAGTTATGCGAATAAAAAAGGGGCGATGGGCTTCTCTTTAGTTTCGTTCATATGGCAACCAGTTAAGGAGTGTGCGCGCTGAATTTTTGAGAAGTCAGCGGTTTTGATCTACGTGCAAAATGGAACGTCATTATTCGACGAACTGATAAAGCCCTTTATTTTACGGCCGGACCGGCTTTGGACCATTTTGACAGCAGCTTTGATCTATGTGCTAAATGCAGAGATGGAGTGTCATTATTCGACGTTATAATCCTTTCTCTTGACATTCGGGCCAAGTGGCTTCGCTCCCGGTCACCGCTTCTGGTAATAATTGTTGACTACAAAAAAAAATGTCGGCAAAAGTTGTGGATGTGATGTCCTGCTAGCTTGGCAAATTTTCCTGCCGCTATGAACACCTAAATAAATTAATCTAAACATTAGAATTTAGAGAACGTTACGTAAACTGGTGATTCTCAGTGCCTCGACATGGTTTCAATAAGACTATCCGGCCACTTATGGTTGTAATGTCCTGCTGGCTTGGCAAATTTTCCTGCCGCTATTGAACTGGCGATTCTCAGTGCCTCGACATGGCTTCAGTAAGACTCTCCGGCTGTGCTGTTCTTTGTAAAGAAGTAAAAGGGACAAGAACTTGTCTAGAAGAAATGGTGCCTGAATATCCGGCTGCAAACAACACTGTTCCAACATGTTTCCCAGTTCCTAACCCCTGCCCAATGGATAAGTAAGTACCCATTATGTTTATTTGAGCTATTCAAAATTGTTTAAGAATTCGTTATTATTTGGCTAAATTCCGAAATCTTAAATTTAAAATATTATGATTATTGGTACATATTGGTACATCATTGCTTAAACTTCATGTATGAATTTACCTTAAAATTTTATATATAAATGTGTTTCTTTCTTGGGACCAGGGATTCGATCTAAATTAACATGGTGCTAAAAATTTAAAAATGAAATTCTCCTGGAAATTCTAGTTAATCTGAAGTTGGATTTTTGAGAATAATTTGTAATACTTTAACATCTAAATTTTAATCAGTAGTTGGATTTAATTGATTAATTGAAATACTTTGTTATCTGAAATTTAATCAAATGTTGGATTTAAATGAAAAATTGTAATGCCATGAATATTTTAGTTTAAAGAATAATTGTAATATTTTGATATTCTGAAATTTATTCAGTAGTTGGATTTAAGTGGTTAATTATAAAGTTTTGAGATCTTGGTTTAATAGTAATGTTTTAATTGCTGTATACATTAAGAAGGACTTAATTGATAGATTGGCTTTAAAGGTAATCGCTTTTCCTATGTGCTTTAAAATTTGAATCAAAAAGGGATATGATAAAGATATTTTTTCAGCTAAAGTTTTAGAGTATCCATTTGTGTAAACTCTTAAGTGAGAGATTTCTAAGATAAGATTGTATAAATGCTGAATGAATTTCCAAATTCTTGTTCTGAATGTTTTTTTTTCTGTTTAAATGCTAGTAAATGTTGAAGTGGATTTTAATTAATTGAATTGATTTAGTAAATGGTTGTGATGAGAGTGTTATTTGCTTTGTTGCGTATTGGAGTTTTGATTGAGATGTTCTAATTTTTATTGATATGTTTTTATCGAGGTGAGGCGCCCCTCATTAACTTTACAATTTTATCATAGCATTGTGTTGCCTGCATAATCAAGAATTTCATGAAAGTATTGTTTAAATTTTATACATAATCAAATTGCTTAAATAAACGTTAGCTTTAAAAATTCCAAAATCTTGTGTTGTCAATTTACTTATACATTGCTGAAAAATCACTATGTTGTATGTATTCATGAATCTGGTGGAATATTTAAATTCTTAGAACCTTGGGTATTTCTTTTAAAAACACAACGCATTTGTACTAGGAAAGATAAAGGATTAAATTGAAATTCTTTTAATGGTATGATCAGTTGCTTGATGCAAAGCTTGCTAATTGAATGACTGGTGTATTAATTACTGAAAACTCAGAAATGATTAATCAATATTGATATTCAAAAAATTAACAACACCACAGCAGCTAGTTACCAATAAACCAGCGAAAGTGTTTAACGAAAACAACTATACACTTACGTGCGTTCTCCTCATTATGCAAGTTCTGTAATCATCAGTGTCCATAATGGCGAACTGCAATCTTATCGGCCGGAGAATCGCGTTCAGAGCCTGTTGTTTCATCTGCCAGATCCACAATTCCCTGGTTATTTATCGTTGAGAATGTGGGTGGAGAGTGGTCGCAACCCATTCTTACAACCCATTGGAGGAAAGCATCGCTTTCGAAACCTTAATTGATGATTTATCTTCCCCCCAATTAAGTGCATTTATTTTCCTACTGTACCCATCCACACTTCTCTCAACATGAACCTTTCCCTGCCTACCTGAAAAGGTTTCACCTGTATGACAGCGATTACTGCAGTTGTGGTGGAATTGGCACGGCACTTCTCTATGCCACGGAGTGCATTTATACAGTGTCTTGGCAGAGAATTCGTGGGATTATCAAGTTCATGAGCGAAAACAGAGATCTTTTCCGGCCTCCCTAGCCTTCAACTTCCCTGCGAGCTGAACTAGGTAGCTCAATTACCGGACATTCCACCTTCAAATAGAAGAAAAATATTTCAACATCTAAAGAAAAGAAGACTATTGCGAACTAATAGTGTGCTGTACATAGTGTATATATTTCCTTCTTTCTGTTTATTTTGTTTTTCTTTGTCTTAAATAAAATTCCCGTGTCTTGCCCGTCAAACCGTTCAGTGACCGATATGGTCACGGGTACGGGGGTAAGGGGCGGCGTTCTGTTCTGTACCCATCCACAACCCTCCATTCCGAGTCGAGATCTCTTGCAAGAGAAGAACTCGCTCTTTTCGGTGAGAAAGTGGACGTGCTGCCCTTCCGCTCACGTCCCGAGAAGCGAGGCCCACGCGACAGCCCGCACGTTTAACACCATGAATCTCCGGCAGAAAAGGCCAGCCGTTCGTCATCTGTGCCGGTGGGCGGGAGGAACAATGCCTTTCCGGTCTGCTCGAATGTCCACTCGCCGCCCCTGCATCGCGCTCGCCCGAGAGAAAGTGCGCGATGACCTAAACGAGGAAGCTTGACCGGCTCGAAGCATTCAGTTTCACTTTCGCGGTATCTGCTGGAGGGACAGTTGGTGGGGATTCAAGTAAGTAAAACAAACATGCGTGGGAAGAATCGGTTGGTGCCAAGTCTGCAACAAGTGGGCTGGGGCGGTAATCGATACGCAACATTTGTTTCGTATTGTAAAATATTTAATTCCGTTTGAATTTATGCTATTCGACTTATAACAGTAATATTATTTATTTCAATATTTCAACAGCTCCACCTATAACTTAAGAATTGATTTAGTTTTACTTTAACTTTGTACTGTATGGCAACCGGTTGTGATAAACAAAAAAAAGCTATGTTCTAAGAATTTTATCTTGTTTTCCGTTAATTGCAAACTGTAATGCGTAATCAAAGCTGTTTTTGAACTTAATAAATATTTATTTTTGTATATTTTCGAGGTCTTATATAATTCATCCGGAGATCTTTTTGATCATTTGAATGATTTTACGTACAAAAAGCGTCCGTACAATAAATTTTAGCTGCTGTTATTTACAAACTTCGTTCAAGAAAGGACGGTAGCAGAAAAAAGATCAAAGCCCCAGAGATAAGCGGTGGAAAAAAAGGGCCAAAACTGGTGGAGGAACCCCTTTAAGGAGTGAATCTTTTTTTTTTTTTTTAAGTTAAATTGAAAGCCATTATTCACTGCTTGAATTTGCATGAAAAAATATTCCGGAACGTTAAAATGCAAACGTACGTTATAAGGAAAATACCTTTTCTTCGCCTAAAAGTAAATAACGAATTACTCACATATAAGGAAAAGTTTGAGGTGAAGCACTTAAAAGGTTGCCACAAAAGGAATCGAAAGCAATTTTACGTCGTTTGCAGTGGAAGGCGTGCGTAATAAGCGAGAGACTCTCCTTCAACCGGTTGGCCCATCTATTAGCCAAAGAGTCCATGAATTTCCAGTTCAATCACAGCGACAGCGCTTTCCCGAAACAGGCGTCACGTATTTATAGAGAGACGGATTTAAAAGAAAACTCCAAGTTTCCAGCGGAAAAGCTGCCTGGGCGAAGGTTTCCCCCATCTCGCTATCTGTATATATACCAACACCATTTACCAAGTCATGCGTCATCAAGTTTACTCACCCACTGCAACGAGATTGTTAACAAGCCAGTCTCGCGCTATCTTCCGAAACCAAACAACCCCCCTCAATCTCGTGTCAGGTAATCCTCTCGCTATCTCGGAGGGAGGCAGAATTTATCGGTCGCTCGCCCCCTCCGCGATCGGCGAATCTGCTGACGGATCCATCCCCGGGGCCAGAGATCGCCCAAACTCGACCAGATAATCCCCGCACTTACAAAGTGCTTTCTCACTCCTCGATCCAAAGAGAGAGAGACTCACCATAAAATTCCCGCTCCTCTATGGATAGAACATCGTGAATGGCGGTTTTGTGCCCGCGACCTCTGCTAATAACGCAAAGAAAACCAAAAACGACGTGACCCGGTCGTGGGCGGGCGCTCGAGTTTCGGGGCCCTCGTGGAATCCGACGGAGAAATGGTGGGGCGCCTTTTCTGGAATCGGAGAACTCGTTACCGTCGACAGCGCATTAAATCAATAAAGGGAACATGCGAGTCTCGTGTTCTCCGAAGGTTAATTGGACGGCGCATCTAATGGACTCGACGCACGCAGGCTTTCTTGTTCCTCAGAAGTGCTTTCCAGCGAGGAGTGGGAAAAACTCCTCGAAACCCTCCTAGTTTTGGATGCATTCGAATTGGAGATTCGAGAAGTTCAGGCAGACTCGAGCGAGTACTTGCCAGCGAACGAAGGGGCGATTGCAAATATCTGCAGAACAAGAAAAAAAATTTTATCCACCAACACCCTCTAAAAAATCCATATAAGTAAATGTAAAAGGAACGTGAAAAAAAATTTTAAAAATGAGTTTAAACTTTAAATTAATTAACGAACTCTCATTGTTCAGTTGAAATTTTCAGTTTAAGTTTTCACACTTCAAGCGAAAAATAGAGAAAGCGCAAACTAGAGAGAATAATATAGAGAATGGGCAAGCTAAATCTCTCGGTCCTTGCCACTTTTGTTTTTAAAAAAATTCACGCAGAATCTGCCCTCCTAGGAAAGTTTATACGTCTTTCAAGGGACTGACGCAAAGCGACGTATAAATGAAAAGACACGTCATCGAAATTTTATCGAACAACTTTGGATTGTTACAAACTTAAGGCTACTAATGAAAATTGATTTAAAAGTACCAATTTTAAAGTCAAAAACTTTAAAATGAACTTTATTGTACTATATTCATACTATGTAGTACAATATTACATAGCATGAAATCAATAATAAAATTTTAAGAGTAAACATATCATAAAAGTGAGAAAAGTCATACTTTTATTGCATATCTTGATTACTAATGATGCATACCTTATACGATTTATGTGCATGCAGGTAAGCGTTTAATAATAATAAAAAAAAATCTAATCTTCGTCGTCAAAAGAAAGCTCCCCTCTGGTACCGATGCTGGCGCCGTAACTCATCCCATCTTCGGCTGCCCCATCTACAACGACATTAGACGGAGGTTCTTTCCTGGTAACTTCCATGCTTTGAGCATCCTGAGGGGAAAATTGGAGATGTTGTCCAAAACTTGCAGGAAAGTGCATTCACACTGCATGACTTACTGGACTCCATTTTTTACTATTTCTCTACTGTGTGTTTTCATTATGTGCTGCTACCTTTGGCTGGAATGATGCAGTTAGCAATTGCTGTTCGCCTCGCAGGAGCAGTTAGTCGCTCTCGTGATCCTCCGATCTTCCGCACGCCCGGGCTGGACGGAAGCAAGTTTATGGATGTGGTATCGCCGTCTGGCGTGCTGATTGTCTGCGAGCATTACGAATAAAATGAAGTTCACCGAACGCTTCTTCCTTTGACAAAAGGAACAAGTTCGAAGTTTTTCAATGGAGTTCATTTCGCCTTTGAGGGAAGACGGAATAACTTATCTTAGCTTCAGCGAACATAAGACAATTCGTCTTCAATTCGCTCATTAATTGTGAATGATTTCGAAGCCCTGATATCTTTAATACAGTTGACGTGCTTGAAAGGATCAAATTTTTACATTTCAGAACGGGGGAAAACGGCGCATAATCGAAGCACTTCATCATTACAATGAATGCGAACGAATCGGGACTGTGATGGAACGACGTATAGACGGTGCTTTACTGTAGATAGGATTTAATATAAATAATTGCATAGTTTGGTTCCTAATCTGCGATTATTGCGAATTCATTCGCACCGAAACCACACAATATGCAACAAATAATGCTACACTAGGACAACTAACTAGATGCATACACTACACAAGGTACTAAATCTTGAGTTACATTTTGTAGCCACTTAATGACAACATTTATACACAGTTATTCAACCCCACCACTTGGATATTTTCACAAGACAAATAAAACGCTTATTGAGAAATAAATTTATTGCTTTTAGCCTGTTGTTGCGAGCAAATCGTTGGAGACGGGGCAGAATTAAGCCTGCAGAAGGCCAAAAAGCAACACAATCTTCCCTCCTCAACTTCCAGAACCAAATATTTTGTATTCATTTCGTTTATCATCCGTATGAGAAGTCTTTAAGTGATAAATGTATGACAAATTAAAATAAAATATTTAACTTGTGGGTCACCTTCAGGACAATCGGTTTCATTATCCCGCAAATAGAGAGAAAAAAGGAAAATTTAAATATAAAGGCAATTTTAAAAAAAATTTAAATTACCCATCTTTTTGACACAATTTTTTATACTCTAACACAAAGTTTGCGAAGACAGTTGAGTTTGTCAGCCAATTTGCAAAACAAACTGCACCGCACTGAATCTGCAAGCGAATTTGAAAACATGGAAAACAAAATTTTAAGAATGATGTTCTGAAATTTAAAACGACATTTGATTATAATTTGAATAAGCTCGAATACACGGCTCTTGTGAATTAAACAAAAGCACCGAATTAAATTACCGCAGAAATAATGCAAGAAAAGATCGAGAGACCGCTACGCAGTTGCCTACTTTGCCCGTTCGATAATCCGGCCCTGGTTGGAGAGCATATGCGGCCCGTTGCGTTTCGTTCTCACCGCAGCCGATCGCTTCTGTTTTGAGGTATATGGGGGAGCCCGGGCCTGCTCGTGGCGCCAAAGTCCGGAATGGCGCCAGATCGGGAGCGTGAAGAAAAAAATGGCATAATAAACTTGAGAAATAAAGTCATTTTTAAAATAAATTTATTGAATATATTATCTTTGCTCTCTCTCTCTCTTCAATGACCCTTATGTAAACTTAAATATATCTGAAGTTTAAAAATAATTCTCCCTATAGTAGTATTAAGTCATATTTGCAAGTAAATCCTGCATATTTCTCAGTAAAATTGTGTTTGATATTTAGAATACGAGCATTATAAAATTTAAAAAAATATATGTTGTATATGGGAGCGCGCGCCATAGTGTCGTTTCCTTGCCCGGTCTACCTGGGCCCGCTTCTGGGTAGAATGCGTCTCAAAAGAACAGAGAGAGCCGAGAGCTCAGCCTCCCTCTGCCGGTGGTGCCACGAGACGCAGGACAGTCACCTCAGCTGATGCGTCACGAACAGCGCAGTGTGCATCAGGAAGAGCGTCACGTATAGGAAGAACGGCTCGAGAATGAACAAAGCCTTTTTTATGGCCGGAAATCTAATAAATTCCTCGTTATAAGCAACCGTCCCCTGCATTGGGAGCGCGTCTCAGCCGCAGTTGCCGTTGCGAACAAGGAGATCCGCATTAATTGATGAAGGGCAATTCTGCGACGTGTCCTGCTTGAACCCTTTGCACTCTTGTGTCGAGTCGGTCTCGACGTTCCGAATGATGCATCTTCTACGCATTCTCGTCGGAATGCGCTTATTATGAAAACCACGCAATAGCAAAGACGCACAGATCAATTTTCCGGAATTGAAACAAGCTCGGCTCCCTAAAGAGCTCAATCAATCGGAGGCTCATTTCAGAAATCCTCGTTCGCTGACTTTTCTCTTCTTGCGCGAGAATGACTGGAATATTTTAATTTATTCACCTTCGGATGAGACGATATTTTCGATTCTCGCATAACTTTGGGTTTCCCGATAAAGCAAGGCTTTCCATAATCGGGTATTTATTTAATTTGCTGTAACTATTTTTGGTTCAAACGGCATTTCCTCCCGCCCCCTCCTTTGGCACGCTTCTCTCTCTCTCTCTTTATTTATTAATAATTTTTGTGCATAAGAGCAGACCATAAAGTGACCAAGTTTTCTGAATTTCATATCGGGGTTCATTGACTGGATATGCAGTAGTGCAGGGGAAAGAATCGAAAACCGCGCTTTCCAGAGAGCTTCAATTAATACTTCGGACCCTTATCAGATAAATGGGAAAAAAAGATAAGCAAAAAAGACCACATTTAATGTTAATCGAAGATCACAGCAAAATGTCCACGTTTCATATATATAATGTGTTCAAGTTTTTTAATATTTCCGCAAACCTTAATCCAACCAGTGGAAGTGTTCTCCCCTAAACTGTCTCGTATACTTCCCCAAAAGGTGCCGTTTCTCCTTCCCCCGCGTGGCTAAAGAAATTCGAACCTACTGTTATCCAGAATCCAATGACTATCAGAAGGTATTTCATTATAGTGAATGAAAAATATCTAGGTAAAGAATTCAAAGAGACGCGTACCGATTAAAGCGCATCAATCGCACACTGCTAGGTTTCACTCTTGCCGTCTCAAGGACAAACTGACGTAATTCGCTCCTTTCGGGAGCACAGACGATTGCTTCCGTACGCATGCGCGTGAAGATAGTGGATTGGTTTCAATGGTAAATTATACAGGCCGACAGACAGTCAACCCTTTGACGGATTTGGCCCAAAATTTGACAAACCTACAAATTATGTTTAAAGACCACATATCAAATTTCATCCCCGTAGCTCTTAATAGTTTTCGAGTTATCGTGTTCACAGACAGACATAATTCCGAAATCGTGTTTTTCGGACTCCGGGAGGTCTAAAACGTGGAGATTCCTCAAAATCTCGAGTTCGAATTTTTTGAAGACTACAGTACTTTCTCTTTGTGTACTTCGTATACGAGAGAGTAAAAAGCGAAGCAGACTGAATTCGGAACAGGCGCAATCGAGTCGGAAAGATTTCGGGCCCGACCACCTCGTGGCAATTTGACGCGTCTCGGTTTTAGAGACGAGATTCTCGCGAAATTCAAACTCGCGTTACTGGAATGGAACGACCGAAATTTCTGAACACTAAATTCTTGCATAGAAGTATCGTTCTCAATAACATTACTTCTATGGGTCACCAGTTTATTCTCGGCGAACTCCCGATTTCACAAATAAAAATGCGATTCTTCCGTCTATTGAATCTAATCTCGTAATTTGATTCTTAGTGCTTCATAAAAGAGATGCGCTTCTTAAAAACTGAAAAGTAATCGCCCGTTCATCAAATCTCGGCGCTTTCGAGGATTTTGGAACGAAAGGAATGTGAACGGGGAGCGCATTCCTTCTTACAAGAAAGATCAACGATCTGACGCGTCTTTTTGTCGCCCGAGTAAGTAAACAAAAAAACCGAAGCGAGTTGATTTCCATCATCGGGCTCTAATCGCAGATTTTCCGAGTGATTGATGGCATCGGGAGCAACGAAATGTGAAAACGATAATGCCGGCCAGTGACGGATGCTTCGATACCGATCGTGACATCGCAATTTGGGTAAAAGCTTGCACTTGGATAAAGTCAAACACCGAATGTCACAGACGTGGGAAAATCCGCTGCCCTTGCGTACGAATGTTGCAAGCGACTGCCTCCTAAATGATGGGTTCCGATCCCAGATGAGGGGGGGAGGGGACAGATTCTTTAATAGTAGCGAGCAAAAATAATCGAGAAAGTCATCTTGGTTCGCAACATTTAATTAAAAATTTCAAATAAAAGTATTTTTCCATTTAGCATTATATGGAGGGTTGAGAGTCGAACGGACTAATTAGCTACGGGGATATTAGTTCAATGTGGGCAAAAAAATGGACTTGGTCCACTTTAAATCCGAACCAGGGGTGCAGCGGAGTCGGAACGCCGTTCCGGCGCTGCTTTTTTTTTTCACGAGAAATAAACAAGAAAAAAAATTGTGAAAACGTCCTTGAAACAGCGCGATTATTCTCACTCGGGTGAGAGCGTTCCCGCACTGCTTATTTTGCGACTACAGCATTGCTCTCAACCATCCAAATAATGTTTTATTTATTTGTTTTCTTTGTGTATGAACACTTAAAATCACGGAAAATTATTTAGAGATAAGCGAAAGTCGGCCGTTAGCAGGTAACATTCGAGAAGCCCCATCTCGAGGAAATGAAATATGCTGCACAGAAGAACGCCCAAAAATGTGAGACAAACTCTCCCGAAGATTAAAATTAATTTAGTTTACGATAATACACGGAACACGAAATGCTCCGGATACGCGAAACATGCATTATATAAACATGTAGATAGTTAGATAAACATTCCGTTTTGAAGCAACACGAGGGCTATTTTGGGCCGGACCATTGATTTGGAACCGCGGTCCGATAAAGAGGAAGACGCCTGCGCAGCACCCCCTCTCCAAACTTCCGCGCCAGCGGGAGAACGTTTGACCCGCGTCACCGTACACCAGGCCCACAGGCACGAATGATCTTCAGTAGAATCAGGTTTCCCTTTGGCCCCGAAGCCGAGACACTACCACTACGCCACTGCGGAGTCACATATTATTCACGTAGATAAAGTTTTTAAAAATTATGTTCATGTCTAAGATCTTGGCGCTATTATTTTCTACGAAATGCGATTCATTTTACCAAGCATAAATTCTGTCGCACACTAAAATAACGGTGCCATAAAGCTCTTATTTTCTTTTCTGAAATCCACTTTCAGCAATTTTGTTTACAATTTTCTTCATTTTAGGAGAAAAGTCAAATCCTCTCCAACCAATTGTCTTTCAATCTTTTTTGTAAATTAAGAGAAGAATAAAGTAGAGAGAACAAATCAGAGGACTATAGGCGTTCTTCATTAAGAAAAATATTAGAGAACAAGGAAAAACGACCGTGGTTTAATAAACATCCGAAGGTCACCATAGCTTTTATGACGCCGACACAAAGATAGCAAATATTCAGGTTTCTACGCAGGCAGTTATTACACAGAACGATACTCCGAGGCATATTTTTTATTTGCAAATTGGCTCTGAAAGTCGGGAAATTTCAATAACGAGCCCACGCTACGGCCACAGCTGAACTCCAAAACAAAGATCAGCTATCGTACGAAAATGTATAGTTATATTGCAGTTCATTGATATTCAAGAAATGGAATTACTTTTCCGATTTCATGCTCAAGAAATATCGAGTATTGTGTGCACCGGAAAAATAAAGCAGTCATTGCCACTCGCACGTGAATAACAACACGAACTGTTCTCTATATTAAGCAATATTTTCGCCGAATGGCTCTGACCGACGAGTCAAATGAACCGCTCCTCACTGATGAGGCACGGAGCCGAACATCGAGGCTTACTCAGAGGTCAGAGTTCTAAAATCGGATGCGGCAATACATTTTTGTGCGCAGGCCTTCTGATGGAGGAAGGGGCCCTCCTAATTGATTTCTCCGCAACATTTACCTTCATGCGGGCTCACTCGAGACCAGCGAGGAGGCACTGGATGTTTCGGCTTCTGGAGGGCTCCGAGGAAACAGGATTTCGGAAAGGAGCGTGCAATGGATGCATCCGAAAAAAGTAATTTCAGTTGAAAGAATATTTATCGATTCAAAAACTGGGCGAGCTTTCGTTGATATTTTCAAAATTCATTTTAATGAAATTTTAAAAAAGAGTCGTTTCGGTGTTCGAGATGCAATAAATTCGAGTTTTTTGGAAATCGTACGGGATATTTAAATTCTAAATGTCATCGAGTCAAGAAGCGTCCATATTACTATTAAAATTATGCAAGATTATGATTACAATTACGTTCAGAATTGTCAGAATGTGATAAATTCGAGTTTTTATGAACTCGTACAGGATGTTTAAATTCTGAATATCATCCTGTATGGCTAAATTACAACGAAAAATTCATTGTCAAAAAATGGATATACCTCAGCAAGTTTTAATTGCGATAAAGCTAAATCAAATTGGACTAGATGAGAAACGGGAACTAACCAAAATAAAGTAAATTTTCTACTGATCTTTGGTAACGGATCAACATAAACACCCTCTCTTTATTAGAGAGGAATAATGCCGTTACCTCCTAGCATCTGATGGAAAGCACATTTAACACTCTTAACATTCTCTCTCATCAGACAGTTGCTTATTGCTTTCTCATTTGATGTTTATAAATGAATGGAAGATATTTGATAATTGTTGGGGGCTTTCATTTAATTAAGTGCCTCAGTGAATGATGTTATATTAAAGTTCAAAAAATTCAAAAATAAAAAATAAAATTTCACTTCAACGCTTAACTTCTTGTAATTCGAGATTCCCTACAGTACAATTTATATAGCAGTATGTTTATAATGCTATATAAATTCTACTGTATTGTCTTCAGTTCAAACGTAAGAAGTTAATTTACTATTTCCTTTGGTTGACGTCTTAGGGCATCTAACTTAGGGCACTACTTTTTTAGTTGCCCAAAACATAAAAGTGTTATAGACAAATATTTCCCAAAGAGTTTCGGTACTTTGGACTTGGCTCAAGAAAGGCCGACAAAAACTGGTATTGGGAACATCGCTAAGAATATCTTGGAGAATCTTTATTTAAATGACTGATGGTTTTGATAATCGTTATTTTTTTTATTGAATTGTAATATTTGTATATTTTTCTGTTTCCTATTTTCATTTATTATTTTTTTATTTTATTACTTATTTTATTTATTTTCATTATTTTTCACGTTTATATCATATATATTTATACTGTTATTATTGATTGCTATATTTTTTTATGTGTATTTGCTATTAAATGATGTTATATTGTCATCAGTAATTCAGCAGACTTAAGTTGGACGGAATTCCCATTTATTTATTTTTAGAACTCCGTCTTCCAGGCGGACCAAGTTGTTCTCTCACCACAAAACGCTTAATCGAATAAAGGCATGAAATCACCGGTCAGGCAGTCAGAAAAGATCCGCGACATAATGCGAAACTATGCGAGATGACTACCTTTCTGGCGAAAAGATCAAGAAACAAACCAGCTTGATGAAACTGGCGCAACATTTCTGCTGACTAATCATTTCACCACAACTTTAAATAAACAGTGGCATTTGAACTGAAACGCCGACCGGAAATCCAATTTACATTTCACACACTTCGATTCCCAGAATAGAACGGAAAGTTTCGTAACGCTGCGATCAAGAAACCGAAAGTCAACAAAATGCAAATCGGCTGTCACGATTGAACGACGCAACCACGTACGGCAGGAACGAGCCCTGTTCCGACGGCAATTGTCTTATCGAAAGAAATCCCAGCACCCTTGGATGCCCTAAACAGTTTTGACAGTGCGGGCACGTTCCAAAGACAGCCGGAACAAATCCCAACTTGTTAAACATGATACGTGCTCATAAAACATTTGGGAGGAACGTAACGCGGAAGTGTTTTGTACTTGGGGAATATTTTTAACATTTATCGGTTTTTCGACCTCACACAAGACTGGCGGAGCGGCCTTGAGTCACTGGGTGCATTGCGAAACGAATTCATTTCCGAATCATTTATCAGTTTTCTTCAGCTTGGGATGCGCGAAATCACAACACCCTATTTTCAGTTCTGCTGGCGATGGGGTTCACCGAATTGCGGCCGTCCGATAACGTCTCCAGAGTCCAAAATACCGGCATTTTCTGCCGACTCGCACAGTACGAGAACCGGCGTACATATTCAGTTTGCACCGGTCTTCTGCCCAATTTCCTACAGGTGGTATTTGGAAAAAGTGGCGTAATAAGACGGGGAAATCCATGACAGCAGGCTATTCTTGGGGAGAGGGGAGATGGACCACGAACCCAAGAGTATTATTGCGTTTATTTGATGTCCCAAAAGCCAAGTGTGCTACAAAGAATACTTTGCCCCAAGAGCATGTGCAGAGGATGGTGTAAGATCTCCCAAGATCGTTAGCGACCAGTAACTTTTTTCTCACGCCATGGGTCACTGAACAGAGCAGGTGCCTCAGCGGGAAGTCCAGCTTGCCGACCACGGACATCTCGTTAAAACGCCGACAAAGAGAGCCGGGAGTCCAGGCTGTCACCAGTGGACTACTCGTTAGTGGAAGTAATTGATAGGGTCATTTAGCTCCAGCCTGAGAACCCGCTGGCGACAGGGAAAAGGACCAAAAGGTAAGGAACCAATAATGACTCGCTGAAATAGACTCCACCTAGAAAGTTGACGAGGATTCGTGGAGAGGCTTTTTGACCGCTCCCCCAGTGGGGAGAAGATGAGGGTTAAAAAGAGAAGAGCGAAGATGGAGAATGGAGAGAGAGATTTGGAAGAGAACAGAAACGAGCAAGGGCTCGATTTTCTTGGTGGTGAAAAGATAGACTTGGGTCGCTGAGATCTCAAATCCGGTGGACGGAAGACCAACATCATTCTTTTAGGCCACTCGTAGAAGTGGGCCTGTTTTGGTTGTGTGACATAGTAGGCTGAAAGAAGCCAGAACTGTAATCAATTATTCTATTATCTATATATATAATTCTCTTACGTAGCGACAAAAAAGGGTCGAATTTCTTAATCGCCGTTTGGCAACAGCTCGCAAGTTTGATTTGTTTACATCCGCGGAAAGTCTAAAGTTGCTTCGTGTGATCACGTTTATTGAAAATTATTTTTAGTAGTTGGAAATTTGTAAAAATAATGAATTTAAGTCGTGCTGTTGGATATATTATCCGAAATGAACAAAGGCGTACTGAACGGAGTCAGGAAACAGTTCAGGAATCCACTATAAGACGACGTATTCGAAACGAAGCCGATAATCGCCGTCGAACAAAACGTGTGTGTATTCGAAACGATGTTGAGGAGCATAATTGTGGAACTATGTCCGAACAGTGCGGTTTTTGTGGGGCTGTTTATTGGAAGGAAGAGAAAAATACTGCCCATAAGTATACAAAATGTTGCCATGATGGAAAGGTTCAGTTACCGGCATTTCCGGATGCACCGGAACTATTGAAAGTATTGCTAACTGAAAATTCACCTGATGCTAAAAATTATCAACAGCGAATTCGGGACTACAATTCTGCCTTTGCTTTCGCTTCGATGGGAGCACAAATTAAACCACCACGTGGAACTGGGCCATACTGTTACCGTTTACATGGTCAAGTGTACCACAGAGTTTCCCCCCTGTATGCAAGTGACCAACATAAAGAAAGTTACGGACAACTTTATATATTTGACTCCAGTGAGGCAACAGAGAAACGCTTGAGTAACAATCAAAATTGCTTGCAACATGTATTTGAAAAACTTGATGTTATGTTAAGGGAAATGAATCCCTTTGCTCAGTCTTATCTTCAAATGCACCGATTGGTACAAGAGCACCCAACTACATCAGTGAAAATGGTATTTTTGGAAGATAAAAATTTGGTTATGCGGCACTATAATGCTCCTACTTTATGCACTGAAGTAGCAGCTATATTTGTAGGTGATAATGGAGAGCCCCCAGCCAACCGAGACATTTGTGTGTACCCAGTTGGGAATACATGCCAAAGCATTTCACCTTTAAATCAATGCTGTGATCCAATGACCTATCCTTTGCTATTTCCAAGGGGCGAGTGTAGTTGGAACACTGGAATGGAACATGTAGAAGAAAGGAGAACAGCAAAGCGCACCCGTGTCACTCAACTACAATATTATGCATACAGACTTTCCCAGCGAAATGGTTTCAGTATTTTGCACAATAGTGGTAAGCTTTTTCAGCAATATATTGTTGATGCATATGTTAAAACCGAAGGCTCACGTTTACATTTTTTGCGACAAAATCAAAAAGATTTGCGAATTGAACTTTATCGGGGGCTTTTAGATGCTTTAGAGTGTCGAGCACATAATGAAAATATACGCACTGGAAAACTTATAATACTGCCATCTTCTTTCCAAGGGAGCCCACGTCATATGCAACAAAATTACCAAGATGCAATGGCTATGGTACGCAAGTTTGGTAAGCCAGATCTCTTTCTGACATTTACTTGCAACCCATCTTGGTCTGAAATTTTAAATAGCATGGAGGGTGTGCAACGTCCTGAAGACCGACCTGATATTATTGTACGTGTATTTAATATGAAATTAAAAGAACTTTTAGAAGATATTTGCAAGCATGGAATATTTGGAACTGTTTTGGCCTATATTTATGTTATTGAGTTCCAAAAGCGAGGTTTGCCTCATGCCCACATTCTTCTAACATTAGATTCAGAAAGCAAAATTCGCACTAAAGATGACATTGACAAGTTTGTGAGTGCAGAACTTCCAGATCCTTGCACTGATCTTAGACTCTTCCAAATTGTGACAAAATGCATGGTACATGGCCCATGTGGAACTATAAATATAAATTCTCCATGCATGAGAGATGGACAGTGCTGCAAAAGTTTTCCGAAACAATTCAAGGATGATACAGAGGAAAATGTTAATGGATACCCTATTTATCGCAGAAGAGCCACTGAACCTGTCCAGGTAGGGAAATATTCCATCGATAACAGATGGGTTGTCCCCTATAATCCTTGGTTGCTTAAAAAATTTAATGCGCATATTAATGTTGAAGTTTGTGCCTCAGTTAAAAGTGTCAAATACTTATATAAATATGTATACAAAGGACATGATGCAGCCTCGGTCAAAATACAAAAAGAAGGTGCTCTGGATCATGATGAAATTTTAAGTTTTGTTGAAGGTAGGTATGTTAGTGCACCTGAAGCCACGTGGCGTTTAAATGAATTTAATTTGTCTCATAAATCCCACACTGTAGTGCGCTTAGCTGTGCATTTACCACAGCAACAGCCGATTGTGTACCAAGACGGTCAAGAAGCCCAAGCAATTGAACGAGCTGCTTTAAGAAAAACAACACTAACATCATGGTTTGAACTAAACATAAATGATCCTTCAGCTCACAACATTTCTTACTCAGATATTCCACAATATTATGTGTTTGATAAGAGTACCACAAATTGGAAGAAGCGACAACGTGGTGGACAAAATGTTATTGGGAGACTGCCAGTAGTTAGTATACTGGATTCTGAGAGGTACTATTTGAGGATGCTACTACTGCGCAAGTCTGGGGCCATTAGTTTTGATGATATTTTGACCGTAAATGGGTTAAGATGCATTACATTTCAACAAGCATGTCAGGAGTATGGACTTCTTCGAGGTGACCAGCAGTGGCATGATGCTTTGAATGAAGCTGCACAATTTCAATCTCCGAGACAGTTGCGCATGCTGTTCGCAATGATTTGTGGCTTTGGAGAAGTGGAGGATGTTCCAGATTTATGGGTGCAGCATCAAGTTTCACTTTGTGAGGACTTTGTGCATCGTTATTCTGAGCAGACTGGACCTCACTATGCACTTGCAGATATTGAGGAACTGCTTACATCCTACAATTTAAGTCTCCAAAAACTGCATCTACCAACTGTAGATTTGCCTGCAAGTGTTTTGGAGAGAGCGAACTTTGATGTTGTGGAAGAGCAGGCTAAAGCTAATAGTTATACTATGCAGTTAAATAGTGAACAGCGGAATGTTGTGGAAATCTTATTAAGTGCAGTGTACAACAACGCTGCAGATACACCCAAGTGTTATTTTTTAGATGGTCCTGCTGGGACAGGAAAAACTTTTGTTTATTCAACTTTGCTTCACACAATACGTGGTAGAGGTGATGATGTTATTCCTGTTGCATCTACAGGTATTGCTGCAACTCTATTAATAGGGGGGAGAACAGCCCATTCTGTTTTTAAAATTCCAATTGATTTAAATGCAACATCTACTTGCAATTTGAAGCCTAATACAAAAGAAGCTGACATGTTACTGAAAACAAAATTAATTGTGTGGGATGAAGCACCCATGACACATGTTCATGCTTTCTTAGCTGTTGATAGACTTTTACAAGATCTCACAAAATGTAAAGAACCGTTTGGGGGCAAAGTCATTCTACTGGGTGGAGATTTTCGCCAAGTTCTTCCAGTAATTTTAAGAGGTTCAAGAACATTAACTGTTGCCAGCTCCTTAAAAAAACACGCTCTTTGGTTGAAATTTCATAAGTTATATCTGACAAAAAATATGCGTGCCCTTGAATCTGAAAGGGATTTTGGTGCTTGGTTGTTGGACATTGGAGAGAAAAAAAGTGGCTCAACGATTCAGTTGCCTTTGCAATGCTACCCTTCAATACAAGACCCTGTACATCAACAATAAAGTGTTGGAATTTATGCCGGGAAATGAAACTGTTTATAAAGCAGTTGATATGATCATGAGTGAAGATCCTCAAGATCAATTGACATTTCCTGAAGAATTTTTAAATTCTTTGACACCAACTGGTTTGCCTCCATATGAGTTAAAGTTGAAAATAGGTTGCATTGTAATGCTGTTGAGAAATTTAGCTCCCTCTAAAGGATTATGCAATGGTACACACCTAATTATCACAAAATTGCAGCAAAACATCATTCAGGCAAAATCCATTGATGGTACACAGACGTTTCTCATTCCCCGAATCCCTTTGATTCCATCTCAGACTAACATGCCTTTCAAATTTAAACGTATGCAATTTCCCATTCGTTTAGCCTTTTCCATGACAATTAATAAGTCGCAAGGCCAAACTTTTGAAAAGATATGTTTGGTGCTCAATGAGCCGGTTTTTAGTCATGGACAACTCTATGTTGGCTTATCAAGAGCACGATCTTTTGAATCTGTTTCTGTGGTAGCTCCAAAATGTGAAATATTTAACTGTGTTTATGAGGAAGTTTTCTGTGATTGATTGTCAAGTGTATTTTTTTGCATTACATTTTTAATTTGTTTCAATGTTGTATATTATTTTATATCTGAGTGGATTGAATATACCTGCTTTGATACAATTTTTTTTGTAGAGCACAATCTTCAATGTTGTATATTATTTTATATATGAATGTATTGAATATATATATACCTGCTTTCGTACAATATATGTTT
>BGPR01004173.1:53568-84638 GCA_013235015.1 Araneus ventricosus | reverse complement strand
TATATATATATATATATATATATATATATATATATAAACACACCCTGCTCTCTCCGCTCACCGACACCAAAGAATCACGTGATTCTTTCGGGATCACTATGTGAAAACAGCTCGCTTCACACGCTTGCCGTAGTTATCCGTTTCTGCTAGTATTAGGAAGTTATAAGTACAATAATAAATAAAAGTAAATTTAAATTATTTGAAATTACACGAACTCCTAAAATTAATTTTTCATCAGTTTCTACAATTAAAATCTTCTGGTAGCACAGATATATATGTAAATGCTAGAAAGAAATTTGAAAGGTAATATTTATCATCCAAAGATGATTAAAAATCAAAATTATTTTCATCAATCAGAAATTTAAAACTTCTTGGCATACACTTTTGAGTATTTATTCAAAAGTTTATTTCAACATAACTTCATTCCACTAAAATTTTAAGTTTAAAACTGATAAGATAGCCTTTTCCAAATCTTCAAAATAAATTTTTAAAAATTGCTTTTTCCACCAAAATTTCAAATATGCCCTCTTTGCAATGGAGTGTAATTCAGAAAAGCTTTCCCACATGTATACATGCTTATTTCAACAATTATTTAGTCAAGAAAAATATAGTGTGTTTCTCAGTGCAGTCATTTGTGTTTTAAATCTCAAAAAATTCTTGATTGTATCTTGTCGTAGAAAGATGTAAACCATCTTGGAACCTTTTAGCTAAAAAAGGACAGTTTAAAGAAAATAGTGGCTTGAAACATGTTCATATGAACTATTCAAATTTAAAACCCATAATAATTATTTACTTTTAGCCTTTTATAATTGATAAGATAGCTTTTTTCTCAAAAATTTCAAAAATCCTTGCTTTTTTAAGCAAAATTTTAAATATGCACTCTTTTTTATAAAATATCACACAGAAAAGCAAAAAGTATGCAACATTATCATTCACCATTAGCAGCATGTGGTAATTCTCTTCCAGTGAAAATATATATGTGCTAAAACAGTCCGTACAAACACGGTGGCAAAAAAATCTAATCTCTCTCTGTATATATACGTTGCAAACAGTATGCAACTTTAATCATTCTCCGAGAGCAGTGTGCAAGAGAACTTTTCTGATGTATAATTAGTTTTCTGGTCTTTATTCTGTAATTTTTATTTTTTCACATAGTAAATAGTGCACACAATTAGTATCACAAAAAAAGACTATGGCTCCCTAAGCCTATCGTCGGCTTTCTGGCCGATCTTCGCTGAAATCTTTCATCCAGGGATTCCCTTGCACGCTGCTCTCTTCTACGCAAATTTTATTCAAAACTTCGCAAAGAGTTAATTTTAAATAAATAAATTCAAAAAACAGTAACGACTTCTCCTGTAATCCGTAAGCGATTAGCTCGGTTAGCGAAATTCTTGGCGTCAGGGTTGAGATTGGTAAACAAACTGATCGTTGCCAACGGGGAGAAAGAAATAAAGGTCATTTTTTTGCGCCACGCATAAGCGTTTTATATAATATAGATATTTCATAATTTTCTTATATTTTATCAAGAACATTTCTCAATAAAACTCTTGCACGCACGTGCTAATAATTTAAAAAAGAGTATTTCTTGGCTCTGGACCTTCCTCCCCAGAAGCCTTAGCTGTCAAAGACGTTACAAAGGATGACACCCCTGCGGAATCTGCAGAGGAAATCGTTGCCAGGATTGCGGCCTCTTCCTGTGAAGTCTGGTGTGTTCGAGAGAGTCCTTCCATCGCAGCCTTGAGGTTGGCGGCCCACCGTTGAACACTCCTCGCAATAGATGCAGGGTGTTAACTAAATCGATGGTCATAATGGTGACCTCATTGATGGACATTTGATGCCGAACCTTATGGCCAAGGATTTGAATGAGTCAGACAGTTGTTCGCAATTAGATCCAGGATGAGCATAAAATTTTGTCAACAGAAAGTTTATATTCAGCGAAACTTCAGAACATATCCAATTTTAAAGGGCCCGAGCAAATCAAAGTTCATTCATAAAAGTTGTTCTGTTAGAATTTTTTTTACAGAAGTAAATATGACATTTCATTTCCTTATAGCAGGTTGTCCTTGTTTTCACCAAAGAATTCAATGGAAAATGAAATGGCACCACAAGTAGGTATTTTGTTGCTGGAACATCAAGTTTGTTAAATTCTTGCAAGAACTTTGCTTTAAATACATTAACCAGTTCGTTTTCTTCACAACTTTTGCATGCCGTTGTGTTAAACCTCGGCAACTCCACGGTCAATAATCTCGCACTTCGGAAATCATTCACGATTCGTTTGATTTTTAGAATAGACGACATGCGTGACTACCGAATAAGCTGAAACACGATTTAACACTCGTTCCCATCAAAGTGGAACACGTCCAGCGGAGATCCTCACCTTTCTGGAGAATTTAGAGATTAAGTAACGGATCTCGCCATCAAGGAGTGAAACAATGCTCTTAAAGTGTCGTCATTTCAACAATGATATCGAAAACAAGGTCGCGTCATTTTCTTGAATTAAAAAAAAATGACGCTATCGCTTTTCTGATCCCCCTCTCTCGTTGTTTCGGAACAGTGAAGAGGTTTTTCTTAAGAGGATCAGAAGGAACCCGCAAATCCGGCCGAGCTGTCAAACAGTAAAATCTTATCGCCGTTTGGCGGAGGGAAGCCTTTGTCGAGAGGCCCGGGGTGCGGAACGAATCTGGGCCGGACGTCGAAGGCCTTCTCTTCTGTGTATGGAAGAAGGATTCTCGATGTCATTAAGAAGATTTAAAAAAGGCTCTCAAAAGGTGCAGAAGATCCACTTTGCGGCGATTGTGAAATAATTAGCAGGGGAAGCCTGGATTGTCCCGTTACAATGGCGCGAGCATTGTCTATACTGTGCCAAACACATGGTGAAACCTATAGAGGGGAAATCGATTCCATTTCGTATTAATTTCCTAAGGAACTCTCGCTTTTAAGAAATTATGTGGATAGAAGTAATCTGGCGTGTTGTCTCCTCGACTTCCACATGAAAAAGTTCAGCGCATAGTCAAAAATGATCCTGCCTCTTCCTATCGACGGATTTGGCTCAAAGTTTGACACAAACGCACAAAACGAATGCAAGAACCATATGTCGAATTTCATTCATCTAGCTCGTTGCGTTTCTGAATAATCATACAAGATGTGCACACAAATACTCCGATTGGGATGGATGTGGTCTGAAATTGGATAATCTGCATTTGGGATGCAATACCACATATTACATTTCACCCATCTAGCTCGTTGCGTTCTCAGAATGAGCGTCTTCACACACACGCAGATGGAAAACCACAGGGGCATGATCCCCCAAACAAACTTCTTTGGACTCCGGCAGACCTAAAACGTGGAGATTCATCAAGATCTCGACGTCGAGTTTTTTGGCGATTAACACGTTGAGGAGGGCGTGTACCACCGGTGGCTCACATGCGAATAGTTTATCTGGAGGCGTGTACCACTGGTGGCTTATATCAGCTATAGTCTTATAACACAATTTTGTTAGATGAAAAAACTTCATGTGGTTAAAAATAACTTTTTTACTGAAAAATTGAAAAGCTTATTTTTACAGGTAGACTAAATGTATTTACATATTTATTTGTTTTTGTGGGTTTTTTTAAAACATTTCAGACATAGTGGTGGTTCACCTTCTCAAAATCGGCAAAACGTTCTAACCCTTTTCGATTTACTTGCAGCAATATTTCTACCTCGTCGAGCAGATAAGGGTTTATAACATTCACTTTCTCGCAGTTCCGGAATACTTCTCAAGGAAATATATAGTTCTTCTTTTAGGTGTTTGTGGTTCTTCATCCAAGAGCCGGTCAATAATATTTTCTCTAAATTTTAAAATATCAAAATGCTTGGAACCCCACCTCTTATGAATGTACCATGCATTGACAACTGATGTTGCACAAATTAATTCTATGATAAGTTTTCTGTACCATTTAACGGTTTTGCGTAAGGAATTGTAATATGATGCAATTTGATCGGATATATCAACGCCTTTTTTCGCGATATTGTAGTCAAAAATAGCATCAGGTTTTAGTTTACCACTTGTTCCTTCGATCATAGTACAAATATGATTGTTGCAAGTAGTTAACATGCAAACGGACCGTTTGTCTGTCCATTAAAAAAATTTAACTCCAGTACGATTTTCAACACTGACAATGTCACCTCGTTTTTGTTTTAGTTTTGCTACGCAGCATTGTGTGCAATGCGCCGCCATATAAAAGACATCATACGATTTTTACTGCCGTCCGGCGGCGCGACATGGCAAAATCTGTGCCGTCCTCAAAGTGTTAAGTAACTTTCTCTTTGTGCGTTTCGAAAATTCGATTTGAATTCATCAAATTTATTTCATTTCTTTAGTTTCTGTTTACATTTAGCAGCAAGAGTCAAAAGAAACACTGCACCTCCACACGCGGCTTGGTTGTCGCAGTGGAATCCCTGCCCGGCTTATGAGGGACTCGCAGTGGATTCGGCGCAGGGTTTTCTGTTGCAGTGGCGTAGCAAAGGGCAGGCAAGGGGGGGGGGGGGGGTCGATGCACCGGACGCCAGCACTAGAGGGCGCTATGAAGATAAAATAAAAGTTCTTTTATGCCCCTGTTTAAAGCATAATATGAAGTGGGGGCGAAAAATTGATATTACGCCCCTGGTGCCACTTACCCTTGCTACGCCAGTGTTCTTTGGCACACAGCAAACATACGGGAAGCATACAGCAAGAGAGTGTATGGAAGACATGCAAAAAATGAACAGAGGCGTCGAAGCCTTCCTGCGTGCGGCCAATCTCGGAGTCCAACCCTGGCCGAACCAGAAACATTCTCATTTCACTAGTATAGGCCGGAAACATAGAAAAAAATCTAGCCAGAAAAACTTTCTTTTATATCCTCAATTGTTTCGCGAAAACAGGCTAAGACAGAGATAAAAACGAAGGGAAGTGAAATAACTATAATTTCAACATTGTTCTCTGTCTAGTCTTAGAAAAAAATCTAAAGACCTGCACTTTCAACTAAAGTTTGGATTTCCAGGGTTGATGCGATTTGTCAGGCCAATGTCTCGTTTTGAAGACAAACGAGGACTTTTTCGGACTGTCCTCGTCATTTCGAACCGTGGTCAGACAACGAGGGAGACATTTCCGTTCCAGTCTCAAAACTTTTACATCACATTGACGTGAGGATATTTAACACAAGACGGAGAATTTAAAGTGTACCAGACCGGACTTCACGGCAGCTCTTCGATAAAACAGTCTCAAACCCCCGTCAAGCCACCGTGGCCCTGGGACTTTCTAGAATCAACAGTGTTTATGCTTGCAACGCATTCGTTCAGCGGACTGGGAAAGATCTGCTAATTGCATTTCCAGATGGTCTCATAATCCATTTCCCAGATGGTCAGATTATGTGAAGGTAAGCTGGCTGTCACATGACCAGATGCAATTAGTGACGCACTGCGAAAGGGCGCGAGGGAACTCTGGGTTTGATGCAGATTTGTTCCTAACCGTAACTGAACTGTACCCGAGACCTCAGGTGAAAGCGGGCACAGACCCCGTCCAGTGGGCATTCAACCCAGGGATATTCTGCGCCTAATTTGTAAATGCAATGAAGCCATGCCGAGGAAATAGAACTCATAACCCTGAATACAGAAAGAAAATAAATATTTACTGTGGATTATTGAAGCCGAGCGCACTCAACGTTCACCACGCTGCCCGGTGTACCCTACATGCTCTTCTCTACTGGAAAACGAGTTTACTCTGACTCGCATTTCACCGTGTCTGCAACAACTCGGCTCTTTCAGTAAACTGATAAAACTTTACATCGGTTTCCTTTTCAACACATAATGATGGCGTCTCTTTTTATCTCATGCGGAAACAGCTTTGTTGCTTAAGATGCTACAGATAAAATTTAGGATGCAATTTTCTCTAATACGAAAAACTTATTAAAAAACTCGCGATGATTTTCTTCAAATTATTAGAGGCAAGAAATACAACAAAACAAAACTGACCGCAACACTTTATCCACTCAATTTCTATGGTCATCTTAATTCTCTACACAAACAAAAGCGCCTCTTGCCTAAACACCTAATGGCAATTTCTGAAATAATTACCATCATTACCGAGAGAGAAGCAATCGGAGAGCAAAAATTCATCGCCTGCGTGATTAATGAATCACCGCCGATGCTGTTTGGCAGAGATCGCCCGCCGAGAGCTTTTGCCGAAGCCAATCGCTGTTAAATTGCTACCTTTGAGCGTTAAGGGGCAATTGAGGGATCAGAACTTGACGGATTACCCGGAATTTGCAATGGAAAGCACGCTTCCATTTAAAGTCAGACAAGTGGCATCGCAAACATCAGTCTGACTGACGTTCATGAAGTGAAGAACGCGTTCGAACTCCGATCATTTTTGACTAGCCGAATTTTGGTATGGTATATGTTTTATCAAATAAGAATTTTATAAAACTTTTCGAACATTTTAAATGGACTCATTTGATACAAGGTGGTGACTAAATTCCGTAGAAACCGAACATTTAAGCACAACTAAAAATTAGGTGTTCCCATTGTATGTCCATTATTCAGCGAAAGTTTGAATATAACTTAGAGGTAACTAACTGCTATTTGTTTAATGACACGAAAATAAAATCAATGCTTAATCTTTTTTTTTTATCTTGATGCTAACCATAGTAAAAAAGTTTTAAATTATCTTCGCGATCTCAGATGTTTTTGCTTCGAAGAAAAAAATCGGCTAATTTCTGCATTATGAAATATTATAAAGCTAAAAAAAAATGAGTGGATGTAAAGCTTATTATTTTCCCAACATGATATAAGCAAGAGCAGATTCAAAATAGTTTTATTCATATTTGCGAAAACCATTCATGCATCCAATTAAAAGGCCTTTTTCTTATTTCAGAAAAATTAACTTAGATACCAGGTGTTTGCTTCCTCGACAATTAATAGAATTTTGAAAAATGGGCTGCAATATGATAGAATCTGCGCATTTAGGTTTAACAATTTTAACTGAAATTGTTGAAATTCTCTAAATTTATATCCAGGGCCGGGTTAAGGGGCCCTATGCAATGCCACTTTCGGGGCTCCCTCTTCAACTTCCGAAGCCAGATTTTTTTAAAATTGATTTTAATTTAATCTCTGTGTGTGAGCACTTTTCAACCAGCAAATATGATGAGAAGTTTAAATAACAGAACACTTGACTGCGGGTCGAGCGATTCTGCACTGAAATTTCTCTTTTGTTATTCATTTGTCTAATCCTCAGCTGTGTAGACTACAACAGCGCCACATTTTCCCTACAGGCCACTTTCGGAACTATTTTTTCACAGAATCTCTTTCCTCGTGTCTTCATAAGTCCCTTGCCGAATTTGGTGGCATTTCAGCGGATAGATCGAGCTACAGAAGGCTCCGAGTAGTGCCAGTTTCAGAAAAAACACCCTGCATATTTTGCCATTCAATATTAATTCCAGATTCAATGGCTGCCCGTACTTGTGAAGTTGAAAACCCGACTCCGGCACGTCGCATCCGTTTCAACTTTCACACACTTCGATTAAAGCATTACTTTTATTCAGTTATGCATAATGTGGGGTCCCACAGGGCTCTAATCTTGGACCTCTGCTTTTTATTTTATTCATTAATGACCTTGCTTGTGTTTTTAAGTACTCTGGATGTCTTTTATTTGCTGACGACTTGAAATTGTTTGGTTCAATACGTTCCGATTTAGATTCTGTTCTTTTACAAAGAGATCTTGATTGTCTTTTTAAGTGGTGCATAGACAACAGATTACACTTGAACATTGAAAAATGTAGTGTTCTTAGTTAGTATCTTTAAATTTTTTTTAAAAAATACGGCTTTTGGTGTCATAGTGTGTCTTAAAGTTTTGTGATTATGTGTTTTCGTTTTCAATTATATATACGTTTGCATAAGTTTTATGTTTGATCTACTTTTTGCTTTCTAAGGCATATTTTTTTTTTATTTACTCATTGTGACTTTTGTTCTTTGTGTGTTTGTCAGCACTCTGTAAATGGAGTTTTCTCTGTAGTGTGCTTTTTTTAAATAAATAAATATGTCCATGCGACTCGTTGTTTGTTAGCCCGTCCCCAAGCACAGCTTCGGGACGTCCTAATGTCCCGTTTTCAGAAACAGAGCAACCCACGATAGCAATTTCAAACAAGAAGGCGGCAAAAATAAAAAAAACCCGACGGTAATGTCTAATAGCCAGGCGATGACGGAGCACGCGCTATACTCGTCACACATACGCAAGTTGGTCAGAAGCCTCCTATCTCGGACTTGGTTCTAACTTCATTCCACCGCAAGAAGCGATTGAATGAAACACTGGGAGTACTTAAACCGAAAGACGTAGCGTGGAACTGTTCAAACACTTTCACGCCAATAATTTAAATCGTACGAACTTTCGTATAATTATTGAGTGTATCCTATGCCTGCCCGGCACTGATGCACCCGCAGGAAGGGTCTAGCGAACGTTGCAAAGCAGCGCCAATCACCGAAGCGAATTTTAAGAAATCCTGCCAAGAATTTCATTCTCTTTTGAAAACAACGTCAAACACACTGAAGCAAAAAAGTGTTCTTCAGAAAAATGCAAGATCGCGCGAATTATTCAGTTTCGCGTGTTTGTTCATGTTCTTTTCATTAATAAAGAAAAACTGAAGAAATGTGTGCTTATTTGAACTCACGTAACATTACCTAAAAACTAAAACATGTCCCGTTCCGAGGGGAAAATGGTCACTTGATGTATGCATCGCAAAGGATTCGAGCAGTTTCGCGGGACGCGAGGAGATCCGCATCGAGAGATTCGATCCTTCGTTGCCCCGACTAATGGAGGCCCGATCGCATCAGATCCATTTCGCGATACATTGTTTACCGAAACGATAAAGCCGAAAACAATCACCGCTTTCAAATCGAATCGCCCTTTCTGCAAAACGCGCGCTGATGACGGACTCTTTCCGTCTGGAGGGCCGCGCGCATTCCTGAACACCATCAATGGCAGAGCATTCATTCACGCCGGTGGGGCCCGATCCGCGGGATCTGATAAGCAGCTGACCTTTGGCCGAAATGAGGGCGATTCGCTTCCATTCGGACAAGTCTGTTGTCACCTCTCGCAACGATTAGCGAGGAAACAAGTGCTCGCTTCATTCGCTCGCGCACGCAAACAGAGCCTTCCTTCTTCGGTTTGCAGCTCGTCTCGCCAAATTAGGCTGTTTAAAAGCGGACGATGCGCGCTTATAGAGCGATTACGTTCTGCTGATGGCTACGACAAGGAAACCATTGTGAACAATACGTTACGTTACTCTGCAAGGTTGAGGAAGTGAAGTGATCACGCTTCGTGGGAAAACTCTCGATTCGTAGTTAAATTTGTAGTGAAATTGTTCTGTGCTGAAAAAGGAATGCACATTTGATATTGTCAGCGACATTCTTCCGATCAAACATAAACGCAAAATAACACTTTTTACCGATGTCAGCAAGCAACGGAGTCGATCCATGCTCCCCTGACATACGAAACGCACCCCACAATTTTAAATTGGGAATCCATGGCAGGCAACAGGTTATTACGCTTAAAGCCAGTCATTCAACACAAATGGCGTGGCGCCATTTCATTTTTAAAGAGGTAATTCACGGCCGCTCCACGCAATGCAAATCCATCAGCTCCGGATCACTTCTATCCTTTCCTGCATCCACTTCTGCCCCCGCCTGTTCCGATCCCCCCTATGGTCATGGAGTCCAGACGGGCTGGATGTCCAAACTTTCGACCGCGCCGCACCAAATCTCATGGGTTTTTCGCATCGACTACCGGTTTCGGTTTGGAGGGGTTGAATTGATTCCAATACCCAAATCCTTCGATTGGAACTAATTTCCATCAAAACGAGGCGAATTGAGAGCAGTGATCCCAGAATAATTCTATAAAAAGAAAAAAAAACCTCTGATTGCATCGAAAAATTATTTATATCGAGTATTAAAGTTCTCTCTAAGAACTCTTAGATTATGCGCAAAACGCTCGATAAAGAAATTGGATCTCATCTTTCGTTTCCAACAAAGGTGCCATTTTTTCCTACGATGTGGACATCAGAAATCACGTTTCATGCCTCTCGTATCGTGAACCTGCTTTAGTGGTTTACGAATAACAAAGTCATGGGGGGAAATGAAATAAACTGATATCGTTCATTGTTTCTTTTCGCTTCAAACATCAATTCAGATTCAGTTTAAATCGTTGAAACATAATTCGTGTCGAACAAGAGAGGCTTGGAAGTGCCAAAGAATATGCGTTCTCTGTTTATGAAGTCATTCATGCAGTAGGATTTCAAGAGCAGGATTTAGGTTTCAACGACTCTGTATTTTCCCGTGAAAATAAGAAATAGTGCGATTCATATGATATTCATAGAATCCCTATTTGTGTAGGTGGTAATTATATTTAAAAAACTCCGGAAAATTAAGCAACCTCTTATCATAACTAGCATGCAATTCGTCTCGAATAGTGACGTATTCATAGTTCCACTGAACTCGCATAAACTAAAATTGTCTCAAGTTGAATGATGTCGCCTTAATTATATAATTAATAATAAATGGTTTGCTTTGAGGTATGATAATTAGAGAAGAGTGGATCATCAAAAACTGTCATCATGGCGATAGCCGTACGTAAAGGTTTGCGATGTTAACAGACGAACTGGCCACAAATGAATAATTAAATCCGCTTGTTCCGATTAGTATTCAATCGTACAATTTCAAAGCAAAGGCAGTGAAATAGAAGACGTCGAACTAGGTTTTGTATTTCACTTCGTATTTGATGAAGGCACTGTCTCACGAGTCCCGTATTTTTGCAAAACAATGGCTGTCCGCGAACCATAAAAAAAACACAAGAAATAACAACAGAAAATTGAGATTCAATATTATAAAGATTCGATTCGATATTGCGTTATTTTGAACCGCGCCATTTCAGTATCTGTACGAAAATCATTAATTTGCACTGCCAATGGCTTGACATCAGTTTCGAACTTTTTCCCTCGAGTCTCCCCTTATCGGTTTCTTGTTTTTATGTAATTAAACATTTTTCTACTATTCAACTCTTTTCATAAACGCTGGGGGGGCGATTAAAACATGCCAGAAGGGAGATCAGAAAAAGGCTTCGACTCTGCTTCGATAAAGAGTAAAATTTTATTTTGAAGCCATTTCGAAGCGCGTCGACGTTTTACTTTTAGACAATTGATGCTTTAATTTTTGCGATTCTGTATTTATTTTAAATTTTGAAAACTCGGCAAAAAAACTTATTTGTTTCTGAGGATAAGTAGATGTTGAATTTTAAAAGTGGCAGTAATTTAATATAAAAAATGTACAATGCTTTTAAATTCGCAGCTTAATTTTGTCTATTTGTTAATAATTAAACAAATAAGTATCGTTTAATTGTTAATAAATAGACAAGATATCGCGGTTTAATTTTCCTTTTATGAATCTTAACAGTCTTTCGATTTTTTAAACTAAAAAGGACCAATCAAACTTCATCAATTTTCTTTCTATAAATTTGTAGAATTTGTAATTTTACTGACATTTCGGAAGTAGCAAAATCAAACTTAGAATGATAATACAAAAATAGAAATATATATTACATTAGACAATTATAGGCAACCCTACACACCGAATGATTTTTCATTTTCAACAAAAGTATCGATCTAATATAGTAGGAAACGTAATTTTAAGAAATCAATTTTTAAGTTAATTTTTTTAGTTTAAGTTAATCGATTAGTAACACTAAACGTTTGGTTAAATTTCTATATCAAAAGTTATTTATCTTCTATAAAAGAATTATCTTCTATATAAAAATTATTTCTCTATAAATTATCTCCTTCAATTAAAATTTTATTATTCGGTTAGTAAATGATTCAAAATTTATTCTGCAAATGCAAAAGTGGTTATTGATGCGCATATCGTTCACTTCGTAGAGTTAAAAGATTTTTTTCCTTTAATTTGAATGAAAGCAACTTTTGTAAAATGACATGTTGTTTTGTAAAGTGACCTTATCAGACATCCTGTAGCAGTAAAAATGTTTCATAACATCCATGAGTTTGCTGGAGATAAATAGAAAAATACAAGCAGATAATGCGGGACGACAGCCCGAAGTCGCCCCTGATGAGAGATGGGCGTTTTCCGTCCCCGACCTTGAATGAAGAAACACGGTGTGTGTTCTCCGCATCCCCGCATTAACAGGAGAGCCTCCCTCGGCAGCCCATCCCTTTGCTCAACTCGGACCGATCCAAAAATCTTTCTAAGCGTCGGGATATTCTTTTTAATTGGAGAGCGATCCATCACTCGTTCGATCTTCCTCCGACACCGAGCCGTGAGTGTCCTTCCCCGAATCCGCCCACGAGAGACACGACGTTCGTGCCGCGTCTCTCTTGGCGAGCCGGTTTGCGCAATTTTCAATTACAAGCCTTCGGTGCAATCGGAAGGGGTGCTCTCGGGTTTTTTTTTCGGTGCGCGTCTCGCAACCAGTCTGGCCTGGAAGATTCCTCCCCGGGGTTTTTTTTTTTTTTTTGTTCTTGGTGCTATTTTTTTTTTGTTCCATTTCGAGTTAAAGGTCAAGGTTGCTTTTACAGCTGGTTAAAAACAATCAAAAGAAGATGGATAGTTAACCGAAAGCGAATCTTTCTTGCGGGCAAGTCAATTGCGAGCTTCGAAGAAACGACTTCTGAAACTGAAACAAGTCGGCTCTCCTGTTTCAGCACCGATTAGCTTCAAATAAAAAAAAACACAAAAGATAGGCAAACATTAAATTAAGAATGAATACTTTTTGAGGGAGAAAATAGGTCTCGTCAAGAGTTTCGCGAAATATTTTATATTTATTTATTTTATAACTTCTGGCGTGTGTTTAAATAGAATCTGTTCCTTCCGAGAGAGTCGAGTCGTCCATTCAGATTTCAGTCCTCTTCAGCGAATGTAAATGACGCCCGGGCATAATTATACTTTTTACCTCTTTATCGGAACTGCCTTTGAAACGCGACATAAACGAGCTAAGGATTTGCCTCCGTAGCCACCCCGTCGCTACGCCACTGGCTGGCACACGAGGCATCCATACAAGCGGACCTTTCGCTCTTAAAATCTCCGATACACATGTCATCCGCCAAGGTCTCACTCCAGCGATCATTCGAAAGGACGGCGCGAGGGCAAGTGCCCCAGTCTTTCAAATTCTTCATCACATCGACGCCGGGATGCTTGAATCGCCGCAAATTTTGAATGATGAAATTTAAAACTCGCCCTTCTAATGGTGTGGAGCTGAAACATTGTCAGCTGTTCTAGAGGATTCTACTAAAATGTTCACAAAAAATGAGTGTCAAGACGTGAACAAGAGTGGCATTAGAGTCTGCCCGACGGGGGGGGGGCAGGGTCTCCCCGCTAGGGTGGCATGATCTGCTGTACAAAGGAAAGGAGGTAATGATGACCCTCTCAACTTTTCGCCAGATCTTTATCTACTAGGTGAGTAGCATGTTGCGTGAAAGGAGTACGAAAATTTTCCCCGACAGGGGGCCTGCCACACCCCGGACACCCCACTGGCGCTATCCATGGGCGTGAATAAAATGAAGACAATGTTTCTGTACGGCTTTTCCTCTCAAGTGAAACAGAATACCCGTACCCACAACGATCGTCACAATTATTGTTTCCCCTCCGGCCTGTGGAAGGCCTTACACCCTCCTGGGTAGGCTGGGCCGGAGCGGGTTGTAAATAAATAAAATGAAAAGATCGTCACAATTGAATGAAGTTTGCCTAACACAGTTGTCTAGAGAAACGTTCTACAATGGGATTTTGATCATTTTGATGAAATACTTCAAAGTCATTCCCGACACCGCTTTCCGTCATTAAGGAGTCTACCCGAAATCCACAACACGAAATTTCTGCGATCAAAAATTGTAAGCAACCTCTCTGGACTAGGGAGTCTCGCTTCTCTTCCGACACGAACGTTGCCTGGTTAGTTCGTTCAGGAAATGGCTCAGCTTGACACAACATGAAAGCAAACACTTGGCAAAATTCACGCACGTCATTTCTGCGACCACAGAATTCTCTGGCGCATTATTGAAATTCCTGAGTCGGGAAACGACTCCTGAGTCGTTACCTGGAGCGTTGCAAAAGCGCGCCGTTTCGGGGCGGAAAGCGGATTCTTTGCACTTTCTCTTCATTTCAGACTCGCGGGAATCAGAGTGTTGCGTCCGTGAGCTCGCGGTACTCCACGACGTTCATTCGGGGGACGGGTCTGTTTGTGTTTCGAGAGGAACACAATTCATCACAGAATTGAAGAAAGGAGCAGAGAGAGCTGCCCTCGTCTATCATTGGCATCCGCAGATCGAAGCGAGTCTGTGTGAAACAAAGGATCAGTACTGAAACCGGAAGGAGACGCTGTGGAGGTCTTCGCAACTCCAGTAGGTTACACGTCCAAGACAGGGATCGTGGCGCACGAAAATCCTTTTTTAAGGTATCCGACTAGATTAAAATCGTCGTTTTTGATGAAATTATCAAAAAAAAAAAAATTATGACTTAATTGTGTAGCCTGTTTAATCAGCTTTCTAAAACTGTCTCACTTTTTACTCTACGTGAATTACAAATGGAGTTACAGCTGTTTTATTACCGAACTGTAAGCATTATTTTATGTTGCGTGAAAACTTTAAATGCGTTTTCTGAGAAATGGTATTTTTGAGGAAAACTTTCGACCGTAACAATGATTGCTCAAAAAGTTATTCAAGTATTGATAAGAAATTTTCTGGGATTGTTTTCTGTAATATGCTTGATGTTTTCCTCTAAAAACTAAGGCCAATTTTAAAATCAAGTATTATTTTTAAATGCTTAAATATAAACGAAAAGCATTTTTTATGAAAAATTAACAGTTTAGCAACTATGTTCAGACATATCTCAAAAGCATTTTGAAGTACAACAAATATTTTAGAGCATAACACAGATAACTGTCACAAAAATGTACTCCTACAAGGATTTGTGTATATTTAGAATATGATTTTGTCTATGGCTGTTAGCGTAAGGCAAATATTTTAGTAATTTTTCTTCAAATTTCTCAGTTTTTTTAAAAAAAATATTATTTTGAAAGCCTAATTTTACAATATTTTTATAGTTTTAAAACATATGCAGTTGAGAAATAACATTAATATACATATATATATTAATGTTATTTTTCAAAAAATGTCTCCGAACACAGTCAGATACCTTAAAGGAATTGAATGTGCCGCAATTTAATGACTTCGCATCTAAGAAAAAAATGTGGCATTTTTAAAATTGAACCAAATTCGTGAATTTCAGGAAGCATTTATTTCGATTTTCATTCCTCACGAAAGAAACTAAAGAAAACTGATAGAAACAAAAAAATCCAATAATTATCTGCATCTTGGAAGCAAGAAAAAAAAAATCTGAGCGAAAAGAATGAAAACCAACGGCTAGCAAATTCATATGCAGGGTCCCTCAGATCACGTTGAGACGTAAATCTAGGATAAAGTAAGTGTTAACTGGTCGCAGTCTGAAAGGCCTGCTACATCACGAATTCATTAATGCGCAAAAGATCCGGTTTGTTATCGCTAATGAAAGCCGTTTAGCCTTTCCGATCACTCTTGCAATTTATTGGCGTTCATCGGAGATGCAATTAAAACTGAAAGCATGAATACTATCAAAATATCAAACCACCCACGTTCAATAAGAAGAAAAAAATAGTTGAATTATCGAAAAGTACAGTGTTCCTCATTTTATAATAAATGATCTTATTAAAGTTACACCAATCAATTTGAAAGAAATAAAAAAAATATCGAACTGTATTGAAACTTTAAACATTCACGGAACTTAATACTTACTGATGGCAAATAAAAAAAACTGCGAGTTGCGCGTAGTGTTCGGAGGGTTAAAAAAACAAAACCAAAAAAACAAAAAAGCGTTTTAAAATCCGAGTAACTTTTATGGATTTGTTGTAAAAATATGAAAAAATAGCTCTTTTTTTAAAAAAAATTTCGAATATTTTTCTATTCCCCGGTACTTGATAATACCTTTATGCAATCGGACAGCCAGTTTTTCTGCCTACCATTTTCATTAAAATAACCAAAAATGTTTCGTCAAGCACGCAAGTAGTAAAATTGTTAGCGAATCTTTCTAATCAACGAAGTAAACATGAAAGTGAAAGAGAGAGCCTTTCAGTGGGCTTAATCCATACGGAACGAGTCATGTGATCTTGGTAAACGAGCTTTGAAGACTCATTTCAAAATTCAAAAATACAACTTAGTATAAAATTGCATTTGTTCTTCAATATTGCGGCATCGAAACAGGTAAAAATAGATAGCGCGGACACCCAAACGGAAAAACAGAAAATTCTTAATCATTCCTAAGCAAATACTTTTTAAATCTCAGTATTAAGTGCATATTTATATTTATGAGGAAGCAAAAATCCTTATATTTTAAAATTAAAACAGTTTTTGTTTTGTTTTGTATTGTAAAGCATGGAAATAAAAACTTCTGCGAGTGTAAAACAAATTTTTCTCGAAATATTGACTCGGCTATTCTCATTCCCCCGGGCGGCAGAAGTTGCAGCTACGCCACTGATCTTGCTGCGTGTTACGGGATTTTTTTTAGAGCAGATTGCAGTAAAAACAGCACTCATACGAAGTGTGCGGCAGATAAAAAGGACGATTATCCCTCGACCCCGGCTTACGGCATGCCTCCTCGCTAATAAGGGCCTTCACCTCCATCCTCTTCCAGCGCGTCTCTCGTCCGAGGCTGTCACATAATGCGCCGATGGATGACAAGACAATGGAGGCACCGCCACGAAACCTCTGCGCACCAGGCCCCCCCCCCTCCCCCAGGAAAGTGCCAGCTCGCTCGACGGGGAGCAGGCACTCTCCCATTCTTTGCGGGACGGTCACGACAAGTCGTTAAAAGCGAGCGAGCGAGTTTCGCGAAATAACGACGGCACGCTGTTCTTGGCCGTTGAATTAAGCGGTCTCCATCCGAGCGAAACAATGGCCGATCTTGACCCCAGGGGAGGTCCGGGCCCGACGTGAGGTGAGCGAAATGGACGGCGGCAGATGCCGTTAGCCGCGCCGTGCAGCGAACGCCGACACGCAGGTTTTGGTTTCGAGAAACATTCAAGCCAGGGCACGCAAAAGGGAGGACAATCGGAGATTCACGATAAGTGAGGATTCCGTAAAGCGATGAAATGGCGAGATAAATGGATTCTGCCTCTAAAGACAAAGGGCGAAGACATCGAGCAGTGGCGTAGAGAGGGTAATCGGCGCCCGGGGCATAACATTATCTTTTTCGCCCCCTCACCATATTTAACTTAAGAAAGTGACAAATGCGGGCCAATGTTTTGCTTCCACTGTCCTCCAAGACTGGCGCCCTCTGCAGCACAGTCCCTGAGCGCACCCCCAGGCTGGTGGGAAGTGGTGGGAGCCGTTCAAATAAAAGACACACTTTCTTTATTGAACGTCATCATTCAATAAGCAAGGAGTTAAATAGAACGAGACTTGTCTACGAAGAACTACACGAGCTGACTGATCCATGACTCGACCTCAGAGCAAAGAGCAGAGCATCGTATGACAGTATCCTTACCACATCATTTTACATCGGCACCACATCGACAGTGCAACCAAGTAGAGCTAGCTTACTTCCTGTGACGTAAAATAAGTCATAGGCAGCTTACGTAGGCATTTGGAATACTTAAATGTTGTGAAAAGGAAGATATGCTGATTATCGTCCCCGTATGCTTGCGTGTGTGTTCCAAATGTGGGGTGGACGCTGGTGGTCGAATGACTGAAGTGGTTGCTCATTCACTGTGATGGTGAGTGTTGGAATTCTGGGATTGTCACAGATTTGTTCCCAACTATAACTGCGAATTGCACCTGTGATCTGGATTGTGACAGAAGCTCTTTCCAAACGTGTTCAGCGTGATGCTCAGACGTGCAATATTCCGTGATCTCAATCTCTAAACCGAACCCAGTTGTGGGAGCTGCACATGCTTTCTCTGTCAATTTATTGTTAACGAATATATTAATTTAGATTCCATGGCTGTGCGTACTTGTGTGGTTAAACCTTGACTCAGTACGTTACACCTCCCAGTCACTACGCCACTGCATGCAGGAAACACTTGCATCAGAGGTTAAAACAGGCAACTCCCGCTCCCACAGACTGGTCAGCATCCAGTGGCGTACGGAGGGTAAGTGGAGGTGGGGAACAATAGGATACAGTAAAGCACCGTTTATACGACTTTCAAGGGACTGACCTAAAACGACGTGTAAACGAAAAGACGTATCATCGAAATTTTACTAAGCGACTTCCATTATTACGAATTTACTGAAAAGTCATTTAAAATCAATAATTTTAAAGTCTTTTAAGATAGTACTAGTATATTACTACATATTACGGAAAACAAAGATTAAATTTTAAAATTAAACATTTATCACGAAAGAGGTAGGCTTTTAATTTTAAAAAAAATTTAATCGTCGTCTGACGTGCCGATTGTCTGTGCGTATTAAGTAGAGCACTTTGGATTGAATCAAGTTCATTGAGTGATTTTTCACTGGTCATTGGAGAAAAGAAATAAATTCCAAGTTTTTCAACGGAATTTGTCTTTAGAAAAGGAGTGGAATAACTTCTTGGCATTCTCTTTCCTGTCGCTTAAATCAGCACCAGACAATGTCTTCGATTAATTCATCAATTGTGAGTGATTTCGAAGTCATCACATACTAGGAAGGAGGAAATTTTTCACGTTTCAGAACGGGGGAAAACGGCGTAGAATCGAAGCACTTTATTATTACAATGAATACGAAAGAATCGGGACTGTGATGAAACGACGTATAAATGAGAAACGTAGAAACGGTGGGGGGTGGGGATATTATTTCGCACCCCTCTTCAGATTCGATTTTAAAAATAGACATAAAAACACGAATATTTGGACTCCATGACGCCCCCTAAAATTGGCACTCGGGGCATGTATACCCCCCCTTGCGCCACGGTCGCTACGCCACTACTATATCCCCTTGCTATCCTACTAACATCAAGACTCCTCAGCTTTACTCCACTCTCAACTCCTTTTCAACCGAAGAAAAGTTTATCGAATTTTTAGACATCGCATTTAATCTCCACACGTCTTTTTTTTTTTTTTATCAATATCACAAGAGAAAGTAGAGTAACTCTGTTTTCCTTGCATCCATCGTATGCGCGTCCTTTTTTAATTTGCGCAACAATGACCAACTTGAAGAAAGTTGAAATCCTCGAAAACGAAACGATTCGAATGACCATCAAAGCCTGTCGCTACCAAAGAAACGACGATCTCAGAAAAACTCTTGAAATGCCATCACTCGCTCAAAGAGCTCATTAAAAAAGTTCCTCGAAAATCCGAGCAAAATTAAAAATCCAGAAATTAAGAAAATCCCATATGAACAAAATATTTTTACTTTTAAAATTGTTCTCAAAAATTTAACGATATCTCAAATTTTAGTATGCACTTTAATTCACTCCAAGGAAGGACGCGGTCAGTAAAAGCCTAAAAATGCGCCAAGAGATGCCCCCGGCGGAATAAGATGTTTCTTGGTAGCAAAAGGGTCGATCTCCATTGGGCTGTTTTGAAGTAAAAGCCGATTTTTTCACGTCATTGAAACAGCTTACGAGAAAATTCTAAAATATACACCAAAAATCATTTTACTAGAACGAGGGCGTCAGTCCTTTTCTCGATCGCTCCCGCTGTTTTGAAGCAACAGATGTCAACATTCTAAAATAGAGTAGAACAGCCCAAATGTCAGTAGAACAGGAACTCTCGCTAGTATTAATAAACCGCTAAATATATGATTAGATTATTTTATGAAAAAAAGAACACGTTTCAAATTAGGTCCCCCAAGTCCTATTTTTTTTAACCGTTTAACATGGTCAAAATAACACTGATATTGATGGATATTTGCCGAGTGATGAATTAAAAAATTTAACAAGAACAAAAGCAAGATGCAAAAGTTTGGCTTCATAAGAAAAATTTTGCAAACACAATGACTTATGCTATTATTACACTACATAACCCTAAAAAAAAGAGGGGGCTGCTTAAAAATAGTTCTCATTTGAATTTAAAACTGTTCAACGGGACTCTTAAATTTTAAAATAAATCTAAAAACTGGCTTTTAAAATATAAAACTGGTACATCCACCCTCCTTTTGAAAGAAAAAGAGTGGTGCAAATCGGGATGTAATTTTATAGTTAAAAAAAACCAACGACCCGATGAACTAGTTTTACTGACCCCAGCGCACGAATATCTCGCCATTTTCTGAGCAGCCTTATCGTCGTGTTTCGCGCCACGGTTAGACACACGAAAAAGTCCAGATTGCGCGATCAGCTCTCGAATGAAGAGATTTGAAAACCGATTTTGATTTTTTTTTCCTTCAATCCTCGGTAATTTACCGATCGCTCTCGGGCAGGTGGCAGAGAGAACAGAGCTGCGTTTTCTGAACGCGGAGTGCGCAGCGGAGCAGAGCAGTTTGAGCGGAAGAAAAAGCGAACGTGAGCGCACCCCCTCATTCGAAATTCAAATTTCTGATCTTGTTTCAATACCCATTCAAAAAAAATCAGTTCCAGTTCGGAACAAGTCAAATTCTCCAGGCTACCGTGTTTTGGACGAAAAATATGTTGCGCACCTCTGAACGAAATCAGCAGAGCCCTTTGCAATATCAACACAAGAAATGCGACGCTGCTTTATGAATGTTATTTCCGATGCTCAGAAATCGCTTCGATATCGTCTCCGATGGATTCAAGTCTGACGTCGTTCAACTCGGTATTTTAGGATGAAAATAAATTGATCTCGAGAATCGCCCGTTCAGTTCTCCTAGCGGGGTGGAGCAGAATTAGAACTTTAATGGCACGAATTAACGGAATAAGAGTACTGAATCTAACATCTAACTGCACGCTGTCGTACGCTTTCCCTCTTCAATCGGTGCAGAGGACCGCTCGCCGGGTGTTTAGTTTAGTTAGATTAACGTCTCGTTTTCAGCGACACGAGGAGTATTTGGGGGCGGTCTTATGACGACATCCGAGCTGGCACACCTTCCCAAGCTTCCACGCCACACCAGTGGGGCACGACGTCAGATTTGGCGTGCACCTGATCAGCTATCAAAAGATAGGCCCGATTTTAGGTTCGAGTTACGAAGTTTTGAATTCCATCATCTTAGGCCAATCAACGGCCACCGCTTCCCCGTGGCGGACATTGAAATGGTCTAAAACAGTCGAGCTTTCGTAACTCGATTAGTTTTGGACGCAGAAGAGTGGAACATTTTGTTTAAAATTTCAGTGTGCAGAAATATTTTAATAAATATGATTAATAGGACTGGGGGGGGGGGTGAATAAAAATTTAGACATAGTTATTTTCTTATTACTATGCATATAGACCAAAACAACACAAAATACGATTATTTACATCTGTACTTTATAATTTCTTTTTTCATTTGTCTATAATTCTTAAAAGTTTTTCTACAATACTTATTTATTGTATTAATTACTCATTTATTATTATTACTTATTTATAGATATTATTTATTGTATTAATACTTACTTGCATATTATTATTAATAAAAATTTATGTCTACAAATGTTTCTTTGAAAAAATACGAAAACCGGTTATTTCAAAAACCGATTATTTTGAGCGGTTTTAACCGTCCGGTTAAACAGGCGGTGAAAAAATCGGTTGTTTCTGCAATAATCGCCATCTCTACACCAGATCCACTTACACGGCGGATCTTCAGTGGAAATCGGGTATCGAACCTGGAACCCTCCGGTCCAGAAGACGAGACAAGCCTCCATGGCCCGGATATCGGTCATTATGACCGCCAACGTGCGTGCGCGTCAAGTAACCGAGTACTTAAAGGATGTTCCGGTTTCAGAATCAAAGTGTCCATGAATTAATTCCATTAGATCCGTCTGCAATTCACCTGCCAACTATTGACAGATGCATCGGAATCAAGATGATTCAAGTGCGACCACCACACATTTTCAGTCATGTACGTCAGGGGATAAGCTAACTCATTGAAGCATTCGATTGAAAGAAACCCACGGGGGATTGTGACCGATGCGCCTGCCCGGATTAATCTGGGGTAAATGCAAGTTCGTCTCCCCAACTTCTAAAACCAGATTTTTTAAATTGATTTTTATTTAATCTCTATATAAGCAGTTTTCAACATTTAATTGCGGATAACATTCGAGAGAGTTGGTGTCAGTATCTCGCCTGGAAAAAATGTTTAAAAACTTCTAACACAGTCCAAATACTCCGATGCAAAGGTCGAATCACGAACCACATTCGGCCAACAGCAAAAGACAGGCGAATTTGGAAACGAGAGAAAATCCCCAAGAATAATGGCTTGAAATTTAGAAAATAGTTGATTATAATTTGAATAAGTTCGAATACCCTACTCTTGTAAAATCAAATGAAAGCGCGAAATTAAATTATCCCGGAAATGATGTTAAAAAAAATTTCGAAGTCCCGAGGCCCATAAAGTTGTCAGGCCCCTAGGCCTAGTTGCCTATTTGATAATCCAGGCCTGGCGACGCAATAAATGCACAAGAATCTAGTTACATAACTAGATTCTAGAACACAATCTCTAGTTACTTAAGAATTCCATCAACTTTTATTTATTCATAAATACTTCTTTAAAAAGAGCTTCTACTGTGAAAAAGAAGTTACGTGCACGTGAACCTAATGCGCTACTTTACCTCCAAGCTACTTTTATATTGGTAATATCTAGATTACCATTGAAGAAACAAATGGCTTAGATGCCTATGCAGACATCTGTACAATGAGACGCAAGTTCAATGCTAACGGAAATATTATTGCTGTATTCACAAATTAATGTATTCGGAATTATTAAATTAATTGCTTTAAAATATTGTGTCTCCTACAAGTTAACGCGTCATGTTCACTAATTAATGCATTAAATGAGCGGAATTAATTGCAGTTACCACAAATTGGCATTTCCGGTAGCAAGACGATAGAGAGAAAGTTGAATTTACTGTCGGCACCATTAGTACAAAGAAGCCCTTTGCTACAAGAGGGGAAATTTTGAGGTGACAATTTTTAAAAAATGTATTCCACCGAAGATTCTGGTATATGTGGTCTAAATGCGAGTTACTCATTGTTAGTCAACCTTGCTTGTCATCGGAGACCAAGCTAAAAAATAATCTACTGCATTACGTGTCAGCTCGTGTATTGGTCCTTGTGGCGCGTTGCGTGGAAATTTCTAATGAGCAGAGGACTCGTCAACGAGACAAGAATTGCTGGAAAGATGGCGACTCCTCTAAAAGAATCCGCAACTATGATAAAGGAGTAGACCTCGGGTTCGAAAAAATAAAGGTGAAAAAAGAGGAAATTAAAACGCCAAGATCCGAGGAAAAGTCTGAATCAACAGCTCGCCCAAGTCGAAAGGGAAAAAAAGTCCCTATCTTTAGAAAAAACTTGCCTGAAGGAAGAGTGATTTTGGTTCGTGAATGATGAAGACGATTTCCACCCGAGTGCCTTAAAAAATGGAACGAAAATTAAAAACGGAATGAAGGGTTCTTTGGAGTAGATTTGAAAGAGATAGTCATCCGTTTCAAAATAAACAAGATAAAGATGAATAAGCCATTCAGAAGTTTTTTTAAAATTCTTTTCGGGTGTTCGAAAAAAGTTTTCGGTTTATTCATTTTTGTTTTCGTTCTAATTTTGAAACATTACACTCGTGTCTCTATAGAGTCGCGCAGTAGTCGTCGTCTCGAATATTCTATGCTACTAACGATGCATCAAGTTGAGGGACTCTATACTTAACCTATATATAATCTGAAATGTATGCGTATTGTTTTAATACCAGCTGATGTGCCTGGTGTTGCTGGAGATGAAAATAGTCCAACATTAGCGGACTCGAAACTAACTGGACGGAATGCCAATGTGTAAGCAAATGAACCCATTCCTTAAAAATATCCACTCGAATCATGGCGCCGACTTTTTAACCCTTAGAGCCAGGCATTTGTTTCCATCTGGAAAAATGCTTTAAATTAAGTGAACTATATTTTATATTGTTTGAGTCAAATAAATGAACCACTGAAAAAATAAGTGCAGTTAAAGCAAGGTGGTTTAGCATTCGTATTAGTTCCGTCTGAAGGCGCAAAAGTTAAATGTCTGCATTCTTCTTTGTCAAAGTAAGAAAATATCTTCAAGCAATGATGTGCCTTCAAGAAATAAAATATTCCCAGGTTCTTCGAACAGGTTTCTAATAATTTCATACTGATTTTTTTGAACAATAAGTTACGCAATCCAGGCAGAAGCAGCTCAAATATTGCGGTCCTGTAGGCCTCAAAAATAAAATTAGAATAAGAGAGGAACTGGTCGAGTTTCTGATGTGAATATTTTTAAATAATGCAATACGGAAAAATAAACCATTTAATTAGTCGATAAATTTATTGCTAGCAGCTGTGTTGCACCAAAAATTATATAACGATCAATTAACTCGAACTTCTATAAGGCTGTTACTTTAAAGAAATATCGATTACCATTTACACGATAATGAAAAAATATAGTCAACAAACATTTCACAGAAATAATTCTAATTAAAAATTAATTTTCTTCGGAGCTAAAATTTATCGCTTGGCGTCAATATTTTTTTATAAATTAGGGCGAATATATAGCAAAATTAATCATTTGCTTATTGTTTGATTAACAAGAAAAAAAAAGCATCTATTTTTTGCACGTGATTGAAGAAATCTATTATGTAGAAGGTGTGCCCGTGTTCAGATATCTTAATAACAGGCATGGCACTCAAGAAAAAGCCAAGATTGGAAAACAAGCCGCAACTTTTCATAAAAGGCAGGGCGGTTCCCGCACAAGAAATCCTGTTTCAATCACAGGTATTTATGGAAATAATGATACACATTCATTATACCGATTTTATCGAATATTTGGTGTCCGATCTGCGATAAAACACATTTACAACCATCATATTTCATTTTTTATGCTCATGCGTCAAGCAAAAAAGTCATCACTATTAAATGTTCAAAATATATTTCGCGTTTGTAAGAAAATTCTTTATTTCGTTAGTTTTAAACTTCACTCATTTATGTTTTGTGATCGATAGAAGTCTGTCGTTAATTTTTTGTTGATGAATCTTGAATTCATATTTTAGTCAATTTCATAGTAAGTTGTCATCGTCTTTGGTTCTTGTTTGCATTTCTCAATGAAGGAAATTTAGAAATGCAGTAACGCTCCGTTTCTACGTTTCTCATTTATACGTCGTTTCATCGTATTCCCGATTCATTCGTGTATATGATTCGCATCGTAATGATAAAGCACTCCGGTTATACGACGCATAGCTTCGGTTATACGCCGTTTCCTCCCGCTCTAAAACGGGAACACTTCCTCCTTTCTAGTATCTGCGATAAAGATATCGTGACTTCTATTAATTCGTCAACTGCGAATAATTTCGAAGACAAATTGTCCGGTGCTGATTTAAGCGACGATTAAGAAGCTATTCCACTTTTCTTCAAAGACTCCATTCAAAAACTGTAGACATTCAATTCATAACGATGTGCTTAGGACTCTCAGACAATCTGCTCGTCAGACGACGGGTGAAGATTTTCTTTATTAAACGTCTACTTGCATGCACTGCACATAGGTCGTGTAAGGCATGCATAATTAGTACTCAACATATGCAATAAAGGCATGATTTTCCTCACTCTCATGATAAATGTTTAATTATCGATTTCCATTCCATTTAGTATTATGCTACTAGTACTATCTCAAAAAACTCTAATACTTTTAAATGAATTTGCATTAATAGTTTTAAATTTGTAAGAGTTAAAGCTTTTTATTAAAATTTCGATGACGTGTCTTTTCATTTATACGTCAGTCACTTGAAAGACGTATAAACGGTGCTTCGCTGTACTAGCCAAACGTCAGTAAAAGCGAGTAAAAAGAACGAGAAAAAAAAAAATAAACGTCTAAAAAGGAACGTCCATGACTGTCACTTAACCATACATGCAATAGCTGATCAATGCTGCTGCGTGTTTTTTCAGTCCTTTCTTTCCGGAGATCTTATTTGGCATTTGACGACGACAATTCGCCATCTGCAAGGACCGCAAACCTTTTCCGCGAAGTCTCAGTTCCATAGCATTCCGACTGCTTATAGTGCTAAAATGAGGATAACTTCCCTCGCGCATTTCGACTCGCTTGCCTATCGTAAAAGCGGTCCGGTGCTATGCAAACCCAGAGGGGTGCAGAGGAGAGAGGTCGCGGTATCGTCTGTGTAAGATCCCACAAGTGGAGACGGGCAGTTAGGAGTGACCTCTCCAATGATATCCTGGAAGGGAGGCGCACGACTGCGGTTGGATGGTTTGTTCAGCGGGTTGTCAAATCGTTGAGAATTACTTCTTCGGCCACTCCCCTGGACTCTGAAAGGTAGGTGTTTAAGAAGGGAAGACGGTAGAGAGAGAAGGGACGATAGCTGAGAAGTAAACACAAGGGGTTCTACTCCGTGGTTTTGGTTTGCGGAATCTGAACTTTGATGAAACTGGCGTTTCATTGACCCTGTGACTGTAGCCAAATCCTTGGCTAGGCTAGCTCCTTTGGTGAGCTGTGGAATTGAATAGTAGCATCCCTTTGTTGGATCGCTGGAATTTAGCCGCGTTTTGCATAACCTAGCTGTCAAATACCGACCCTGGTATCTCTTACTCATCCTGAGTAAATCTTTAGTCAGAGCCTGGCTTAATAATCCCTGTGGTGGATTACTGCAATCGATTGAGCGTTCGATAAACATCAATTTCATCTACCGATCCTCGGTGTCTGCAGAACTCGCCCTGAGTTGTTACAATTTGCTGAACTCTCATAGTACATGAACTTATCAGTTGCATCACGAGTAAACTCACCTTGGTAACTTCGACTAAGTCAAGTTACGTTCATTATTGACTCTCGCGATACATATCCTGGACTTGTTACTCTTTATTCTTGAATGTACAGATCATTTGTAATTATGACCTGTACATAGACCATTAGTCAAGAAGTTTTATTAAATTTTGATGTGCTGTAATTCTGTATCTGTTGATCTCTGATCAGACCCCGGTAACAATGGGCTAAGACCTTACAATACCTATAAAAGGCAACGTTTGTATGTGTGCGTGCGTGCGATGTCCAGACGAATCCATCGCACTTATAGTCATGATATTTCGCACACAGGTAGTCTTAATGGTGACTCAATGCATCTCGAAGCCCGAATCTTAAAATTAAATCTAGAAATTTTTTTATTTATGTTTTGTGTTGTTTTGGGTAGTTTTTTGCACTAATTTCTCAATAACATCGGTTTTGATAATCGTAGGGGAAAAAAATAAATACACCATCGGAGAGAACAGACAATTTTATTTCGAATGAAGTATTTTTTGAATTTTTAACGTTATTTACTGAATTTTTAGAATTATTTGAGAAAGTCACTTTTATGTTACTTTTTCATTCGGATTTCTTAAAATTCTTGCATCCGACGTTCCAATAACGCTATCAATTTAAATTCTTTTTCAGCTTATAACTGGAACGTTTCTGTCGGATTTAAAACAAGAACACCCTTTTCCGTTTTTTAAAATTAATTTTTCCCTGATCAGTTCAAACAGTTTTTTTGCTAGCGAGCTTCTCAGCGAGACATTCACCGGAGCGACATTCTCCGTTCTCAGAATGCATCGTTGCAATTTCATTGGCTGGTGGCGAATAACGCAGGGGACGTCATAACCCTTAACTGAATGACTCAATAATTATTTTCGGCAGTGTCTTTTCTTTGTCTGGCATATTTCGCTTGCTGTCTAATAAGGATTTTCACGTTGCAATTTTGCAATATTGTTTTGTTTTAACGTACTAGGTACTGTTTTCCTAAAAATCAATAATGTGTATTTTTTGTTTTTATTTTGTTTTCAAAACTTTTTCGTGTCATTGTGGGCGTTTTTCTTTCTTTTTTTCACTTTGTTGAAGCCCTGATTCCACGGGCAGCGCAGTGCGCGTGTTGATAGTCAGTCTATAAAATAGAAATAAAAATATCAGCCAAGAATATTAAACTTTGTCACATTTGTTGCCAGCACGGTTTCCATAAAAAAAATTAATACCTATTTTACTTCTTCTTTCAGTTTTTGGCATTTTTAATGTGTTACCACGGCAAAGTTTTTCGCAAGTCGCTTCCCGCAACTTTTTGCCCCAATGTTATGAGAATCCAAATTACTTAACCGTCGACTTCTTCGTTCGCGATTTACACGCCGATATTTGTTACTCGGAGAAGCAACTCCTACGCGCCCGAAGTGTGATTGTACCGCATCCGTTTCCCACATACCGATAGAGTGCCATTGTCCAATTCGCAACGCGAGCAGTTCTTTCAGACAACTTCAGTTACTTTATCTGCACCGGTTGGTTTGACACTACACCATCAATTTTTTTCATTTTTAAAATCCATTGGATTTTATAATATTATTTAGACTAGGGTTTTTTTTTTTACCATAATCATTGTTTTTCTATCATTTTGTACAAATATATTATAATTTTCACAGATCTTTTAGACACCGTTTGTTTCAGACATGATTTTAGCATTTTATTTTACATTGGCATGAATATGGCACTTCGTCTGGCGCAGTATAGCGATAGAATTCTGGCAAAGAATGGCTCTCGCGCCAATAAACCAATCTTCGTTTGCTTCTGAAGGGCGTTCGGCCTCCGTTTCACGGGCACTCGACACACACTCGAAAGAGACATCCGCTACGAAAGCCGCGCAGAAAAATAAACATTCTTCCAGCGAAATCTGGATTCGCGTCAGAGCTCCCACCTGCTCCGATCTATCACGGGACGCGATAAGGACATGAAATATGGAATGAAGGAGGGGGGGGGGAGTCTTCCACACATTAATCCGTCAGAAGACCTGCTCCCCCCATAAAAATCTTCATCAACATGTCGTCCCGTCGTAACCCGAATCGGGAACAACAGCACAGTAGCCTCCATTCATGGCAAAACATCCTTTTTTTTAAATTTTATCTTCTTGGCTAGCTGAAAGTGGCGAGCTGAAAGGGTTGGCATCGAATGTCAAGCGCAGGGAGGTTTCGAATTCGCTTCTGGACAATCGCCCACTCATCAGGCGGGATGGTTTTGCGTCGTCCAAACGACCTGGGTGCAGCCGGCATTGATGCGTCCATGCCAATCCGGACGCCTGGAGTCGCAAAAATAAGTCCAATTAGAGTAATGTAAATCCCCAGGCTTGCCCTCATCAATTGCAATCTGTCCATCGAGTCGCCGATAGATGGGCCTTATTTTTAGCATGTTGGGTGTGCATTTCACAGAGAAGAGAGACGCGCACGCCGTAAGAAACGAGTTATTTTTAATTGGACGTCTTCTTCATTGCAAACTGCGATGGCCATCTCGAAACTTTTCCAGCGAAGGACGCCATTTTTCAGTTTTTGACACCCGTTTACGACGATTCCGAGAGTTGGTTGCTATTGAACTGGGAGGAGGGCCGTTCCTGGGTTGTTGGCCGCCGAAGTTAAAAAAGGCTGGTGGCAGTTTCTGGTTAAGAGTCATCAAGAATCTTAGTGAACACGCACTTTGATTGTGATGATATTCTCTCACACGCATGATTATTTTAACCACTTGGCCTGAAATGACGTGCTATGCACGTCAGCTTTTATCTGCACCAAGTTTCGATATGACGCGTGGAGCACGTCGCCTTTAATTGGTAGTCAGCAACGACCAGTTTATCGTCGGGCTAAGTGGTTAGCAACCGCGATGGAAATCTTTCAATAAAGGTGAACCTCAGAACAACCGAATTAAAACTTCTCTACGCGAGTTATGCATCTACCAAACAATATCCAAACATCACGAAAAGTAAAAAGTGTGCGAACGGAAACGAACCCACTTGGCGCAAAACAGAGTTCTGAAAAGAAAGGCTTTCATGTTATGCATTTTGACGAATAATCACTGCGAGTTCAAACGTGCATATTATTCTATCAGATGAAATAACTTAGTGAAAGGGAGCTTCCAGAAACAAAAGGCTTCAAATCATTCCGAAATACCTCGGGCGCTCAAAGTGTTGTTCTTTACATTATTTCGCGTTGTTTCCTATGTCTCTAACTGGATATTGTATTGCGAGTGTTCATAAAGAGCGCGATATGCTGTCGGAAATGGCAAATATTTTTGTCCACTCGAAAATCAACATCAACCCTTTCCAAGGCCGTGGAAATACTCTTCCCACCAAATTCATCAATTTTTGAATGCATTTTTTAAGGTTGGCGTGAGTTCTCGCCTGAATTTTTCGATGAAACAAACACCTCGATGTTCAAATTTCTTATCTCAAACCATAACGAAGTGTCTCGACTAGGTAACTAATTATTAATTAATAACATTACCAAAAAGTAATGCTATCTAATAAGCTAAATGAATTTATTTTCTTACATTAATTTTCAATTTTTTAATATTTTATTATACCACTACTAGAAAAAAAATGGCGCTATAAGGAGTTAATTTTCAAAAGACTATCATGTTTGCGCATGGGCAATTGACGGTAAAAATCTATCCCTCGGGGAGGGGCACCACGAGTACGTGGATGAGAAACCGCCAGATAAGTAAGAGGGTTTTCGCTTCTCCTGGGGATACAATGATGGCGGCGGTAGAGTTGCTCCCCTCCAGTAATGTACGTACCTCCTACGGGAGGAGTCGGGCTGTGGCCGGTGATGGCTATTAGGACTCCGGCCTCAGCACTCGAGCTATTGCAGCAACTGTCACTCAGAAGCCCCGGGTAACTCTTTTCAGGTAAGGTTACAGTGAGAATCTGCTACTTCAAATCATACTTCAAACTGAAAGCCTCTGTAAATCGTCACCCAAAACGGGTGCACTTAAGAATCATTTTATAAGTATCGGTTGCCGATAGGAATAGTTTTTATAATCAAGTAAATTTCGACGGGCAGGTCTCGAGCAGATACGCCATAAAGATAGTCCACGTATCGAAAAGGCGAATCAAGATTTATTATTACGCATATCAAAAATTTAAAAAACACCACTTTGATTCGGCAACATCGCTGGAATGATCATCCCCGCGAAA
>BGPR01004173.1:8961-53558 GCA_013235015.1 Araneus ventricosus | reverse complement strand
TCACCCAAAACGGGTGCACTTAAGAATCATTTTATAAGTATCGGTTGTCAGTACGAATAGTTTTTATAATCAAGTAAATTCCGACGGGCAGTTCTCGAGCAGATACGCCATAAAGATAGCCCACGTATCGAAAAGGCGAATCAAGATTTATTATTACATATATCAAAAATTTAAAAAAGACCACTTTGATTCGGCAACATGGCTGGAATGATCACCCCCCGCGAAATTTATGAAGCGTGTCGAATAGGAAGGCGCGATAAGAAGCTGGTGTTCGAAGCTCCATTTTGTCAGCTTAGTTCAAATCCTCTATTAGGTGGATGAGGGCGGCCAAAAACAGGGAGGGGTGACCCAGCGACAGCTTTGCTGTTCTCGGAAAGAGGCAGCGGAAGTTGAGCGAAAGAACGCGATAGATCGTCTTTGACACCCTCCATTGAGCAACAGGCGGTGGTCACGGGAGAAGAGGGCCGATGGCCGAGGCTGCACCAACATATTTCGCTACGAATTCCTCACAAATTGCATCTGATGGCACGTTTAATATCAGTTGTTGGATTGAAATGTGATCTTGTTCTCCATCATCGAGTAGAATGGGGTTAGTAAACAAACTTTGTTCCACATATGTTATAAGAGGCAAGAATTTAATCCCTTCTTTTCACACTTTGTTTCGGAGATTGTCTTTAATTTGTTCTTTGTGGATAAATGTTTTTCTTTCCAATACATTCCGGTTTCGGTTCAGGCCAAAAGAGGATATTAAATTCAGACCTTAAAGTCCTTTTCCTCTACAGAAAACCTATTCCATTTTTGAATCTGCATGAATGTCTGGCCTCTGATGAAGTCATTCACCAGATTCTTACTTCTTGTCGTTGTCTACTATTATTTTTTACCCTTCCACTTTTTTATTCCCCTTTCTTTAATATTTTTATTTATTTTATGTTAGTAAACAAAGATGTAGAATATATTTGTTAACACAGAAAGCATTAACAGAGAATCCAGGAACTTCTGTTTACCGTTTTTTGAGTCAAACGCTTGTAAACGAAACGCATCAACTTTCTTATAATTGTCACGCATCATGAATGCCAAATAAATTAACGACGGAACTGAAATATTTACTAAATTTTCAAAAAAATGGCGTTCATGAAATTGATGGTTCGAAATTCTACATTTTTACTCGGTTATTGATTTTATTATAAAAACCGTCTCGGAATGGAATGCGTTGGTGAAGTTTGAAGTATTTAATTGGAAATTAAACACTCCCTGTTATCGATTCAACATTAAGGAAATTCTCCTGAATCATATATGATGTTATGAAGAAAAAAATAATCGGTTTCCGTTAGAAAATTGTTGTAGAACGAAATCGAGAACATGGAATGCAAATTTTCAAGCATTCTATGTCTTGCAGTTGATCTCGTTTCCAGATACATGGCATTTTTTTCTCTCAGAAAACAGAGACGAAAATTCACGATATAATCCTTTACTTCATTTTCAAAGAATAAAAGAGAGGAGACTTCGAGAATCGTCACACTTAACTAGTTTTGTCGTTCGCGGGAAAGAAAACTGAATTCGAAGTGCTCCGTTTTTTCTTTGTTCTACATCTTCTTACAGCCAAAGAAAATGGAGCATGATGAAATCTGGTGCTGTATCAGCAACGTGACACAAACACGACAATGTTTGTTTCCCTCACATTGTATACTAACTGTCAGAGGTTCCTCTATTCTGCTCTGAATACATATACATGATATTTTGTTTTTAACTTTCTTAAATCATTTTTAACGACTCCTCATTTTTAATTACTTCTACTTCCATCGTAATGAGCGCACCACGAGTCTTCTGGGAAAATCCCCTTTTTGTCGTATATAAGCTCCCAGCGCATTGTTAACTGCCCTTTTTGATTCAAGCATGTAAGCTGCCAACAACATCGCGCCGCTCGGGCGCTACCTCTTTAATTCTGGTCATGGAGAATAGCAAATTATTATTCCTTTACGTACTGAAAACGAACCTAAATTATCCTTAATGATGGAATAAAGAAAGATTGAGCCAACTGCTGTCTTTTCCTTGACCAAAATGGATTACACTTCACATTTAAAGCCTGATCTTACATGAATATCATAGAAATTATGTTTAACTTTGTCCTTTGAGGTGTATTGTTCCATTTGGAATCATTTAAAATTTCATTTGGTTTTCTTTCTTCAACATTTTACTTGGTTAACAAAAGTCATTCTTATGAATCTTAAAGTTAGCTTATTTTTTAAAAAAATAACAATAAATTTGATAAAGTAACTTCAGTTTGAAATAATTTCATTGGATAATTTTAATTCAAAATAACTAATGTGACCCATTAACTATTTTAAACAGCTTGCGAAGATTTTATTTCATCAACTTAACTGAATTATTACTTCAATTTAGGGAACGAACCAGCGGATCGTTCCAAGAATTATGAAAATTATTTTTTACATAATTTCAATTCTAATAAAATTAGTTGCTGCAAACTTTTTAATTTCTTTGTCTCCTTCTTGAACTTACCTTCATTTTCAGATATTAGAAAAATGAAGAGGAGGAGATATCGCCAGTATAGAAAGCTGACAAAAAATCCTTACTTATTTAGTACTGTTAATGTTTCAATGTCTTAATAAGTTGCAAACGTCTCCAGTGAAACCAAATTTGGATTTCAGGTGGTTTTTTTTTCATTATTTCTTCCAAAACTTGTTACTTTTTAAAGCCATGTTATACATACAGTGATTGTACCTGTACACTTCTAAAAACGTTTGAGATTTTTAGCGAATACAGACCTGTAATTTGAATTCATTCTCAATGAAACCGAAAAAATCTTAGGTGATATTTTTGACGTAGACTTGCGTCGCTCCATAGTGGTCTAATGGTGTGTCGGTGAAGGAAAAAATTATGACTCTTTTGCGCTCAAGTTAAACGCTTATAGCTCCGCAACCAAATAACAAAGAGTTGGTTTTAGTTTCATTTAAAAGAGAAAGGTGGACATTAAAGATTAAAAAAAAAAATTAGAATTTGTAATGACGGTTTAGTCACAGTCGAGTTGCAAAATTGGTGAAAGTCACGAAGAATTTTACATAGATAGAGTCACACTGGACTAATAGTCACTAGACTATAGAGTTAACAGTCACATAGAGCTACTTTAGTCACAGTTAAGTAAGGTAAGCAAGTCTACGCCCCTCAATCCCAGCGGCCGTTCCGCAGAGACAGCCTCCCGCCGATTTTTTCTTCTATGTTTACAAGGGCATAAAACAACGACTTATTTGGGAACAAAAGTTTAGAACCCAGCTGTTAACTACATACAAACGTAACACCCAGCACAAATGCGTGGCCGAATTGTTGTTACGCTCCGAACAAATAACATTCATCGTTTTTTCTTCTCACCCGCATCGCTAATTCGATGTAAATCCATCTTCCAGTGCCCCTTTGAAAGAGACAATGCCGGCCATTCGGGTGCAAGTCCGGGATCCAGGGATATCGCGATATCGCGTGTCCGCCATCTGTCGCGGTCTCGGGAAAAGAGCGCCAGTGGCAACCGGAGGCATCTTTCATTTCTTCGCGTTACGGGGAACGAAAGCCGATGTGGAGAAGTTTTGATAGAAGACCACCATCGCTAAAAGGCCCGACGGAATTCAGAAAGAACTTGAACACAACTAATTTAAGCAGAAATGCAATGCGTAACAATACAGCCTTTAGATCAATTACACTTCATTATACTCTGAGCTTACGACAGCTCTGTCGGAAGGTAGTTCTTAAACTTTTCATTCTTTCAGTTTTTAAGATTCTGGGGTCGCGGTAGCCTGGTGGTAGGGTCTCAACTTCTGGATCGAAGGATCTCGATTCAAGACACGCTTCCACCAGGGATATGCCATATACTACACATAGTAGTGGCGCCATATAGTGGCTCTCAGTAAATCTGTCTTGGGTCAAACGTCTGTGGAACTTGCGCACAGCCTCATTAGCGCCAAGTCATTAAGTGGTGTTCTTTGCGCACAAGCGCTGGAAAGGATGCAGTATTGTAAACTTTATCGATGTCTATATGATTTGGCGTGGCTTTGGCACATTGAATACCTTTGGCATATAACAATCAATCAATGTCAGTGCCCCCTGCTTCAACGATGTTTCCGTGGGAAAATGCCAAGGACCTTAACTGTTATTCTCAAGCAAGCGACTAATACCGATATAATTTAAATTGAAATATAAATAATCGATATAAGTAAATCGTAATGTTAAATAAATTTAAAATACACGAATAAAATGAAAAAGAAATTGCTTCTCAACAAAACTTATTGGAAAAGGAACTCGTTTAAAAATTTACTCTGCAAATTTATAAAAATGATAATCTTTATGTACGAAAAAGTGATGCAATCTAATAAACCGAGTTACAAATTTCAGTCTATTACAAACTTTAACTTTATTTATTGCTTCGTTTATTTAAAAGAAGGAAAGAGAATGCACAGGACACATCTTAAAATCAAGCTCAAACATTAACCAGTACTATTTCGCTGCTTCACTTATTCTCAAAATATGTACTTTGATTTCACTTTAACAGTAAAATTGTCTTTAAGTATGTGCCTCATACCTATTAAGAAACAAATTGCGAGAAAATTTTTATCATTTGTTAAAGTAGATAAAAGTCAAGTTTAATCATTGCAGAAATTACTACTTCAAATGTTAAATGAAACAATATCGCTGATTATTGCATTTTCAAAATGATTGGTGCCCAGCATGCTTTTGAAGAGCTGTTTTTAAAAATATATCAAGTGCTACAGATTTCTCAATTCTCTGTGTTTTATTGTAATGAATCAAAGTTACAAAACACTATTACCGTACTTAATCAATTAATCAAATTGCCATCTATCAGCATCCAAATTGCAAAATACCATTTACTATCACAAGATCATGAATTTTATAGCTAGAATTAATTATTTAATTAATTTCTTATTGATTTTTAAAACTCTGAATAATTTACAGTTAATGAGCAAAAACAAAAATTAATACAATTATTACAAAATAAAAGTCAGCTTCACTCGGGGCCTGATTTAGACATGATGGGGTCCTAAGCTATATAAACACCTATGTTTTCAACATTTTCTTTTCAATTGCACCAGATAGTAGAAGAAATCTTGAAAATATGCACGCCTTTCAAATATTTGAAAATATATTGTCTTTAATTTTAAGAAATAATTAAGGATATGTTTGCAAAATCACAAATAATATACTAGAGAACCCTCTAAGTTTCAATTAAAAGCATTTTGTTTCGTGATTTCCCAAAACTAAAATAGCTGATCGGGACTTAAAAAGATATACTAAGCAACTTATCGTTTTCCATTCACGTGACTATGTGTATAAAATTTGTCTTCAGACACAATATTCCTCTATTCATTCTTAAGAACTATTCAATAGCGATATTTATATTGCTTTGAAATTACGAAATGGGGGAGGAAATTTTTAAATGAAACATTTCTTTTGGGGCCGATTATTTAACCCACAAGACGATACTTGACACATATTAAATGCTTCATTACATTAAAAACAGGCAAACAAATTGCATGAAACTTAATTTTTCAGCAAAATAGTAAGCAATCCGGTCAAAATAAGTAAAACAGGATTCAAGTAAATAATTTTAATATCAAATTCTGGTTAATTCTGAAAAAAAAGCAGTTCTTTTCCCAAGATGAAAACGTTGAAGATCACTTAAATTCCTTCAAATCTAAAATTCGTGATCTCATTTCATTCAAAAGGAAAATTCTGTTCAATCATATCAGCGCACATTTTATTCGGTTCTAATTCAGTTGCTGTCATATTTACATACATCATCCCACATGCATGTAATAAAACGTATGCGTAATTACAACAATTATACGTAATGATTCTCAAATACAGTGTGGATACAGCACTAGCAAATAACTATCTACTTTTAAAATTTATGTACATGTAATCTAGGAAATTATATACAGTTTATTGTTATTTTGTATCGCGAATATTCTCCTTTCGTCATTCCTGAATTTCTTGCAAATACGGGCGAGTTGCCAAAGTTGGACCGTCGGTCTAGATTGAGCTTTATTGCAGCCTTAATTCCAATAAATATTTGGGCCGTAAAATAGGCAACTTATGTTGCAACGATGTAAATATGGCTTGTGGAATCATTTTTTAGAGAAAACGTTACGTGACTACAATTAGAGTACAAGTGATAGTGAACAAGTGAGTGATTTAGATATCAATTGAATATTTTTACAAAACACTAATAGCTCTTAATTTAAATAGCCCCTTGATTTAAAGTAAGTAGCAAAATATGCTACTTCTCAGACAGGAAACTTGGTTGGTTACAACTTATGTTTCATTAAAGTAGCTTAGAGATAAGATTTTTTTGTCCCAAATTTGCTCAGATTGGACACTTTTTTTTATTGGAGTAATCAAATCAAGGGGATTATTATCACGAACCTAAGGAATATCCCAGAAAGCAATTATAATAACCGATTGCCCTCATAAAATGGATATGGAACAAATCAAACCAAAAACTCGCAATAAAATATATCGGAAAAATTTCATGAAATCTAAAAGAAACTTTTGTTAATTCTTGGCCTAGTTATTGTACGTATAAATATAAAGTATTGAACATTATAATACTCTTCTAGAAGTAATTTTTTATGTGATAAATATATGGGCCCCCTTTGGAACACTATGCGCCAAAGGTGGCCCACCAGCTACAATTTTGAAATAGTATTTTAAAAATAATAAATTTTATTTTACAAAGAAAAGTATACTTGATATGTGTTAGAGACAAGTGTAAAATTTTACAGAAGGAAAATTCAGCCACCCACACCTGACCAGGCAATTTTGAAAAATCATCAAAGCTCAACTATGGCCACCTTTGGCTCACCTATCTTATACAGAGTGGTCATAAATTATTTGACCCATTTCAAAAATTAATAGAAAAAAATTGATAATGTTACTACTACGGTTCTTTTTTTTAACTGGGAGCGCATGTTAAAAAGTTTTATGTAACGTGCCGTTAAGGTGGTCGTAAATTATTGGATAAATCCCAATTTTTTGAGAGCCATTATATCTTCGAAACTATTAAAGCTAGAAGAAAAATAAAATCATGCATTTGTAGGAAATTTTACATTTTTTAATTTGATAAATCAATCGTAATTCGAAAACCGAATAGTTTTCGAGATATTCAAGACAAATTAAAAAGGAAACCAGAAAGCGCGCATTGACTTTTGCTGATTGGTAACGATTGCGTATTTAAAACTGTCGCTGTAGCAAATTCAGAACTATTCTAATGGTACGCCACTTACTGAAAAAACTTTATTTGCTCACTCATTAAAAAAAAACGCAGTTGTAGCATTATTAATTTTTTTATTAATTTTTAAATGGGTTTAATAATTTACCACTACCCTATATTTTGAACAAAACTTGTACTTCCTATTTTCTCTATTGATACTACTTATTTAATTTTCACAATGTATAATCTCCCTGTATCTTTGAGATTCTGGCTCTCAGTTTTCTGTAGAAAGAGTGTAATTTTCTAATATCTGAAAATAATATTTAAAAAAATCCTATTTTCTCTTCTCTTTCATTTCTTTACATTTTTTAAAAATCCAATTGATTTTGCAGTATCAATCTGATTTAATTTAATAAGACTATTTTAAGCCTCCCAAAATGATGTACTGGAAATAAATGCGATTAACATTTTTGATACGTTTATAAGTATTTATTATTTGCCACTTAAAATATCTACAGTTTTTTAGCACCTCTATTTGAATGGCTGTTTTCACTTCTCTTTTGCTGCATTTTAATTAATAAAAGAATCGAATGAATTTTTCATTGATATTTAGTGTAAATCACAACTTTAATTGTATAATATCAAAACATTTCAGCCAACTATTCATTTGTTGAAATGAAAATCATTCGACTTGTATTTGTACTGATGAATAGGTTCTATTTTCGTCATCAAAGCAATAATTTTAATACTATTGCTCATACTTAAAAATTTATATAAAAGCGAAAGAGAAGGGTAAAAAGCTGATACACACTCAAATCAAGGAATAAAATTTTTAAAAATGTTTCTCGGATTTCTCGTTAGGGGTAAAGGTAATTATGAATGTTTCCCTTGGGAAAGTGGTGATTATCCCATAGAAAAGAATCCCCGATTTCATCAATCACTCTCTTATAAGAACGACAAGTATGCATTATCTATTGCCGTTCTGTATGTTTGCCAAATTTTCCTGCCAAAGGTAATTAAATGCAGTAATCTACAATGCGTGCGGAAAGTCCACTAGTTAATGATGTGCTGAAATGCGCCTGTGCGCATCGGACATAGCACCCTCCCGCTGGCGTGGTGCGGAAGTTTGGAGAGGGGCTGTCAGCTCGGGTGTCGTCCGACCACGATTCTCCATGATGGCGTCCGCCCCCAAATAGCCCTCGTGTTGCTAAGGGGTCGCTAATATAACTAAACTTCCATTTTTCTATAAATACAAAACTGTTAACCGACTAACCCGTTGACGCCCAGCGTCCTATTTATAGAACAGTAACACTTCACTTCCGTGACAAAACCGAAAACATTCCGTTGTTTCTCTTTTCCCCTTTATCTGACAAGTGGATATGTATTCCCAACTCCTAAACTATTTTCAGAAGGCATGTACCACCAGTCAGTGAGATTCTGAAGTCAAAATTTCTCCCCTATTGAAACCTAATTCTCACAATAAACAATAACTTTTCGAAGAATACTTATGAAATCAGTTTAGAAAATCGCGAGTTCATCGCCGATTTGAAAGACCTCTTCATAGAAATGATCGATTTCCTAAAGCTGCTCAATGAATTTCATTCTCGGACAGAAGATGGTGCGCGGAAGAAAGGACGACTTTGTTCGGGTCATCAGGCTGTTTGATAAAGAATTTTCGCTGCGCTGCCTCTAAATAATACGCATTTAATGGCCACTTCTGACGGTGGGAGTTCCTAGCATTTCCCCCATTCGAACTTTTTAAGAACTAGGTTAATATTTTAATCGCGTGTCTTAACGGGCCCACCTGTTGCTTTGATGGAAGGTCAGCACTGATCAGGAGACCGATAGCATTGTCGGGGATTCGAGAAATAAATTAACGGATTTAATTGTAAAGAGATGAAGCTCATCTCAGGATTTCTCAGTAACCCGATTTAAAAATAAATTATTTGGACAATTAGAATCAGTTTATCCCGTTCCTATCGTTTATTGTCTAGAAATCCAAGATATTTCAACAACAGGATTTCATTCTCCCCTTTCCAGAATACAGCAGAGCTCGAGTTAAGATTCGATCCCGATCAAATTTTCCGTCGATTTAAAAACGGTGAAAAAAATCCTGTAAAATGATGATTCGATAAAAAAATAAGTCATTAGAATGTTGCCAATGAAAATTATTTTATTACAAAATCCGTATGTGTAACAGCAAAAAAAAAAAGAATATGATTTCATTACTGAAACTTATATGAAAGATATACAGAGTGAAGAAAAGAATTGAAAACAAGCATCTCGCAAAAAGAAAAACTCGATAAGACGCAGAATGTTTCATACGAAAGTAATGAAGTTATTCGTTTGACATACCTTATTAATTGTTACAAAAAACACATCACATAGTTTTTGTCACTTCAACTACATTATCACCATAATAATAATATTAAAAGGGGTCACGTGAACAGGCTGTCTCTTATCTTTTAAGCATTATTTTCAGCTAGATGACACTTTTATTAAAAGATTCCACGTTTAAATATTAGAAAACAAATACTGTGAGAGAGTAGCTCCGTTTATCATTCGAGTATCCTAAACCTTTCCTAACCCACGTCGGATCTCGTCGATGTTGTGGACGAGATTATGGAAAAACTGGGTTGAAATGGGTTTAATTTCAACAAGTTTTAACGCTCTGATATAACAGTTTTTTATAATTCGACATTTCCTTTCAGTTTTATGTTATTTATTTGTTAAATAGCTAGATGTTGCCAACTTTGTTTCTTTGGTGTTATTATCAAGACTACAATTTTCGTTTAAAATGTGGAAATAAGACTCGCAGTATTTTGGCCGAATACAAATGTTAAAAACACCCTAGAATTTTAACAAAATGATGCATACCACATTGCACTCGTTAAGATTTCAAAAATGTTGGTATTCCGCTCTCTTTTCAGGATTATCTAATTCTTTAAAATGCCAGCTTGTAAAAAAATAATCAGCGCTATCAAAAGAGAAAAAGCAGCCTGGAAAATATGACCAAGTAGCATTTCGGGAACTTAAATTAATTCCGTAAAATTAACAAAATAATTGCCGACTTTTGTTTTGAATTCTGAACGAGTCAAAATACAAATTAAAAAAGAAGTCTTTTGCATCAGAAAATGTCTTGTACACGGGTTCTTTACAAATTATACTCGTTTGGTGAAAAGTAAGGAAAAAGTAGCTGTTTTGAAAAACGAGAGAGATCAACAGATTGCATTTTAAATTAAGGAATTCCGAACATATTTCATTTTTAACTACCGCCTCTTAATATGCATTGAATAACTAATCGGCTATTTGATGTTCTACCGAAAAACGAATGCTGGATGAATGCAAATAATTCGATTCTAAGAGTAAAACTAGTTTTGCTATCGTTTGCCGCGCAATAATTTTCTTTTTTCTTGAGATAACATGATGAACAGCAATTCTTTCGTTTTAATTTCTGCATTAAAATAGTTCTTTATTGCCGATTTTTGAATATTAAGAATTTTTTTACATATAAAATAAAAATGTTTCTTCCACAAATACATTTATAAAAATAATGATATAATTATTCAAGTAAAATTACATGGATTTTAATTCATTTTCAAATAAAATTGCTTAAATGTTTTTCAGATTTTATAGATAAAATATTTTTATCTATTTTTTTGGTACAACGCATTAACGATTGTTCGAGTCTTTTAAGAGTTGAAAAATCATTTCTTCAGAAACTGTTCCTAATAAATTCAATTTAGCACCAAATTGTATAAATTCTAACATTCATTTGAGAACCGTTTGACAAAATTAAAATTATCACATTTTAGTGCTGAAGTGAAAGTACGAGAAATAATGTACTGAATGCACGATTCCTTGGCGAGTAGATTCGTGACTTTTTTTCAGACTCGATTAAAACTGAAATTCGTTAGAAAAACATTTACAATTAATTGATAAAATTTCAGTATTTGTACATAGAAACATCCGTGAAATTTCTAGGTGTTTCTTAAATTTGTTTAGTTTGCGTGCGTTATATTTTTGTCTTATGTATTAATAAAAACTATTAAAGAACATGCACGATATTCATTTTTATTGTACAGAAAATATTTGGAATTTTTCAGACTTAATTCTGAACTTTTGAAAACACGAGCGACACTTAAAATACCATATTTTAAGCGTTACACACACACAAAAAAAAATTTGCTATCTATCCATAAATCTCGTTTTACAACGATCGTCAAATCCTCGGGCTCATAATAAATCCAATCGCTGACAAGTAAACGGTCTATAATTCATTCTAGTGGAGATAAAGAGTGATACATGTCGCTTTTCTCGATGTGATTCATCGCTGGGATCAACTTTTTCCTCCAGTTTTTCCCATGATGCCGCTCAGTCGATATGCAGGCAAAAAATAAATAAATAAAAATTGTCTGACTTTTTTCTTCTCTCGAGATTCAATCCTCGAAAGCGAAATAAGCAGAAGTGAAACAAACTGGGAGAAAAAAAGAACTCACCCAAATAGATCATGCACGTAATTTCAAGGGATGATTACCCAAATGTAATGAAATGAAAATCTAACTTTCCCACGCTGCCTCGAGCACCACTCCAAGAATAACCGTCGTTCCGAAGTGCGAGGCCCTCGAGGTGCATTTTTAATCCTTAATCGCAATGGGCAGCGCATTCACTCGGAACGACTCACTTTCAGCAGCACTCGGAAAAGCAGATCGTGATAGTTGAAATGAGGGAGAAAAATGGTGAAAAGAGAACTCGCACAATACAAATTACCATTCTGGGAGCCTTTCGTCTTGATAAAGCAATGCAGTTTTTAGAGTATTCAACCTACAATATTAAAATTACAAAGATTGCATATGTATTTCATATATCGTGCGGACAAAATTTGGCGTTAAATAGAATGACTTTGCTTTCTAAGGAAAAGCCAACAAGTTTGCAGTTTAACATTATATTTGAAAGGAAATGAATATTTTTTAAAAATGAGCACAGTGTACAGTCGTGAACATAATCTTCAAGAATGCATGACTTCAACATTTTAATCAAATTCAGAAACGTGTTTTGTTTCTTCTGAAAGAACAATATATTATTTAATAAAGTGGTTTCTTTCTGCCTCTCCCCCTCTGAAATTAAAATAACTCATATTTATAAAATGGCTTAATATTGAACAATTATCTTAACATTAAAATTTCTTTTAGTACAGACTGTTAAGGGGTTATTGATGTTTAACCCCTTAACAGTTCTGCCCGAAGTCCACCCGTGCATCGAATTAGGTCATTTTTAAACTTATAAGTTAAAATTAAGTCATTCATAGACGTTATAACTCTTATAACAGAAATGGCCGGTAATCCGTTAATATCCATATGGACATGTTGAATCAATACGACGACATATTCTCAAAAGAGAGAGGGATCATCTAATTTGACACTACAAACATCTACATTGTTAAGGGTTTAATTAAATATTTCATCTCTATCTTCACGGTATTTTTCAAAAAGATTCTCAAGTTTTCAAGCACATGAAACATTTCAACATAACAAATTTTAATGAAAATTTGAACTGATAAAATATCGTATGATTTTTCAGAATTCTAACTATATGTTTATACTTACAGTCGCATATGTAGGCCATAGAGAGTATCTTATACTATAAGAATTTTTAAAACTGAAATTTATCATGAATAAATCAATAATTTGTTTTAAAAAATCCATCCTTTTAGAAACATACTGCGTCAAAATTTAGGTTAAATATATGAAAAACAAAATCGAATGCGCCTTTTTCTTCCAAATTCTTTATCATTTTTATCTCTAAGAAATTTTAGTACGATCATTCGCACAAAATAAATCTTTTCGCGCCAGTTTCACTGCGAAGAATAAAGGAAAAACATTAGTTTCGCAGGTGGAAACAATGGACTGATGATCAATCTCGATATGAACGGCGACCGAATTTTTATAATGGGCGCGAAAACCTTTCATTTCGGAAATGAAGAACACCCTACAAGAACCGATCATGAACGAGGTGAAGCCTCTAGCACACAATTATGTTGTGCTAGCGAAATCTCCTTTTCTCGTATCGCTGAATGATCTGATCGCGAATCTAAAACACCGAGAGAGGTCAATTTATTCAATTTATTGACCTCTGTCGAACAGTGCGCGGAGGAAACCATCTTAAATTGGATATACACGATTAAATAATTTGATTTATTTTCTTGTCATCGACAGCATTATATATCGGGAAATCATAACTTTTCGAATTACGTCAGTGCAAACGATAATTAGTTTAATGAATTTTTTTTCCCTTCCAGAACTTTTTGGCTTTTGTTCGCGTTGTTCTGTGCGGAAGACAGCAATTCGTCGAACAATTACTCAAGCAGAATTATGGATATACCATTCAATATTTGAGATACAAAGAAGCAGAATTATAAATTATTCTTTTCTAATATTCGTTTTCGACTAGAACACCACGGAAAGAATAGAAAATTTCCGATTGATAATTCCAATTAAGGTAATTAAATATCCCATTTATTTCTTTTTTGACAGCTGAGAAAAATTATCTTTATATTTCTCACGTCTATTTTTGTCTCTTCTATTAAAAAGGATAAAAACTTTATCACAAAGAAAGAAAATTAGCGTCTTCTCCCATCGATTTTTTTGTATATTTTCCCGCAACGATTCGATACGCAACCTATGGTTATAAATGGGTGACTTTACCTAAACGTTACGCAACCAAACTTTTAAGACTGGCATCCATAAAAATTGTATAAAAGTATTCGAAATTTCATTTTGCACTTATAATTCGGTCCAGCTGTTTTTAAATTTAGACAACTTTTATTTTTTCTGACGATAATTTCGGAAATAGTCATTTGATGAAAACAATGCATTTTTTTCACCCAACTTTACCCCGCTGCCAGGTATTTTTTTTCCTTCCAGAGGGCCTTTTTTTCAGCCGTCTATTAATGAGTTTACATCTCAAACTTTTTTACTATATTTATTAGAAATCGAGTTTACGATTTTGATTATTGATGTAAACACATAAATACACGGAGTAGTTACAATAGATTGCATGCAAAGACGGCGAATTATCGCGTGATCCTTCAGTTACATACGTCGGGCAAACCACGAAATAACTTCAGACCCGTTCGCTATGTGTTAAACATTTTTTAAAAAGAGTATTCATTGATGTCAGTTTGTTTGTCGTGAACTTTTTTTTCTCAGATTTCCAAATCTTAAAAATTATTTTTAGCCATAGACACGAAAATTTGGTTGCAAAGAAATGTGTTAAATATGTTGAGAAATTTGATTTCCTTTCTGCTCTTTCATTTCAATAACAAAGAAGTCGAATGCCTTTTCAAACGGAACTATCTTTCGAGAAATGACTTTTAATACATGAACAAAAAGCACTGCAGTAACAACGCATAATCTCCAGGCGAAAGCTGCCCAAGCTCTTGTAATCAACAGGTGATCTGCGTTTCGATTTCAACACATCTGCTCTGGCAGATGTTTCGATATTTTAGGTAACCCAGGTGATGTTACCAAATTTGTTACGAGCAATTTTCTCGATGAGAGTTTGAAATAAATGGCTCTTGACTTCTAGTATTTATCGATTTAAATTCATCTATATAAATAAAACTAAAACGCCAATTTTTTTGTAAGGTCCAAATCCAAACTATTGAACAGATTCTCTTGGAATGCAAGGAAGGCTTGAGTGAAGGTTTCGTCACAATTAATAAAATAGTTAATTTTGAATTACTCTAATTTAATTAAAAACTACGTTTCAATTGCGCAAGAAAATAACATGGCGGCGCCCAAGATTTGAACGGTAAATTAATATAAAATTGTCAAAACACGAGATATTTAAATAAGATTTCTTTTTTTTTACCTTATGGACGAGTTTTCTGGTTTATTTACTCATTAAAAATCTCGACTTGATCTGCTTGTATGTTGGAATTCCGCTTTGAAGATTCCATTGACTTAACATTACACCGGAATTACGTAGTACAGGCACTAAAATGTAAGCAAACAAAGCAGAAAACTCGTCCATTGATATCGAAAAATGTCATCATTTACCTGAAAATTGTTCTGAGGTTTCCTGTTACTTAAAAATCGATTCACAACTTGCCTTTAACGATCGATGAAGATTTAAATTCACTGTACAAAATGGCTGCCTTCGTATTCCATATTCCATGATGTAAAGATACGAATTTAAAATGGCACTTACAATGTTTAATTAAATTTGCTGCATTTCTTTCAAAAATATTAATAACTTATGAAAAAAATTAGCTTTCTGCGATTTTGAAAAATCGTTTGGGCTTTTTTGAGAAACTACGAGATTTTTAAAATCGTTGTGCAACAGAATTTGTCATTTTAATTAAAACTAAAGGTGCAGACGATAGAAACATTTTGTGCTAATCTATATAAATAAAACTGAAACGCCGCAATGCTTAATTAAATTTCATGTCATTCTTTAAAAGTTATTAATCACTTATGGAGAAAATGAGGTTTCTAAAAATCGTTTAAAGCAACTGAAATTCTTTTTAATTAAAAAAAAAACTATCAGATGGTAAGATTTAGAGTATTATAATATTTTATACATAAACGATTTTTACATTAAAAATATTTTCACTCCGAGAAACGCCGGTAGATCAGACAGTGTGATCTAAAGTGTCGCATGAATTTTCTTGTGTGGGCCAGTGCGAGTGGTGATTTTGTGTTACTTCTTTCAGAACTCGTCTTTTCGAAGCTGTCGTCAGGGCCGTCTCACCCGATGGGCCCAAATGCGCCTTGATGCAAGGGTGACGAAAAATTTACTTATTTCATTTAAACTAAAAATTTATATAATTATAATTTTATTAAAAGTACAATTAGGACTTGTAAGTAGACAGCCATCGGTTTTCTAACGTTACGAAAACGAGCATAGGACGCGACCATTCATATCCTCCTCAAAACGGGACATCCAATTCTTAGGAAATAGCATCGTATTCAGTGCAACGCACATTTCTTCAGGTTTGTTTAGTAATGAAAAGATCAGGAATGTGAACGCGTGAAAATCAATACTTTATCCGCTTTTGTATTTTTCTGAAGAACAAAATTTTGGTGTTGTTTTCAAATAAGAATAAAATTCTTGGCAGGATTTCTTAAAATTTTCTTTAATAATTAGTACAGCTCTAAGAATTGCCATTTCGCCTGTGTTTTTTTTGCTCGTCCACACCACCACGTCATTCTCAAGTCTCTCTCCTTTCTTTGGGCGCATTAGTCCCGGACAGACATAGAATACAATACAAAAGTTCTTATGGATTCAGCTTATTGGTGTTAAAGTGTTTGAATTCCATCCAACGACTGTCGGTTGAAACATTCCCAGTGTTTCATTCTATCTCATTTTGCGGTGTCATGTAGTTAGAAACGAGTGCGGCCTAGCAGGCCTTCTCGCACACATGCCCTGTCATCGCAGCGCTGCTACACAAAACCTTCGGATTTTTGTTTTTCGCACCTTTTTCGAAATTGTAACCGTGGGTGTCAAATAATTTTTAAAATGTTAATGAAGTATAGAGTGTATTATTCTTCCGTAGTATTTAGTACATTATTGTATTTTTGCATTTAATTAATGTGTAGAAGGGAATTAAAAAATACTTGATGTATAATTAGGGTTACCATACGTCCGGACAGTCCGGATTTCAAGGTCGTGTCCTGACTAGTATCCGGATTTAGGCCACTGAATGTGGCGCGAGAGAAATTTGGTTGTAATTGACAAAGTCCGACGCATTCGAAGAAGCCGACAGAATTCCGCCAGTGAAAGTAAATTCAATGTCTGTTGATGAGAAGTGGATGAGCTTCTCTTGAAGCGGAAGTGGGGTGTTATGTCACACGCATCAGAAGGCGCTGCTGGATGAATAAAACCCCGGTGAAAGTTTCGGCAGTTTTATTTTAATTCTGTTTTTCGTTAATTTTGAATTGCCCAAACATTAATAAAAATTGCATCTCCTTTGAGTTCTGACGGCTTAAATGTCAAACTCTCTGCTAGTGTTATGAAAGAGGGTCATGGAACTTTTAGAAGTCACTATTATACTTTCAGCCTCTCCAAGACCCTTCACCCCCTCCCCCCCATCACCGGTGTGTCCGGATTTCAACTAAAATAATTATGGTAACCGTTAAAATGAATGATGTGCACGATCAGGAGCGATGGAAGCTGGTTTGCAAAACCCTATTTTGAAAAGGCGCCGGTTTGCAAAATTGTGAGACGCGAATCAGAGAAAGCCCGATTTTTTCCCCTCAATTGTTTTATTAACCCTAGAATGGTAACGTTGAGTCAAATCGAGTCCTTTTCCCATTCAAACTGAGAAGTCTGCGAAGTAATGTTATCATTTCAGGGTTAAGTAGGTATTCTCGTTCGGCCATAGACGCCGAAATTCCTACCTACGGTCCACCGAAGATGGGGCGCTAAATCGTTCTAGGCCAGGATGCTCGAATCCCCTGGTTGTAGCCCTCGTGAGCGTTCCTAATAAATAAATAAATAATCGGTGGTTCTTGGCTAAATTTTCTTCAGTGAACTTCTGCATATAATTCCTGGAAATCTTCACCCTACGAGTCGCATCAAGTCGAAAGAGCGTCTCAAAGTTTGGTCGACAACTTTGAATAAAGCGGGCTTAGAGGCAAGTTTAGTATTTTATTTAAATAAAAGCGCGGAGTGTTGGTAAAAAGGCAATTTCAGAACAAGTTTTCGAAAATGAATTAGAAATTATGCTAATCATTGCATTTTTATTATTGCACGATATTTTTACAGCATGAAATGCAGAAGCCACATAGACCGAATTGGGGCTTGAGAATATAAAAACTCAACTTCTGATCAGCTTCAAAAATCATTCCCTCTCTCCCTGAAAACGAACACTACTTTATACTGACTGATGAAACGTGTGTTATTGAACCATGGAAATAATTCTTTTCGAATTTCAATATTCAATGGACACTCTTTTCCGTTGTTGTCTCCCCGGTCCAAATACTAGACCAGGTCCATGATACCATGTCGCTCTAACAAGTCCATTTTCCTCCTCACTCCACAGCAGCCTCGCAGAGGCATACTCTTTTCTTGTGACCACTAAGCGAGAGCAAATCCTTGAATCTAATAAGAAAACCAGTCGGGGGATTCTATCAAAATAATAAGAGACTGCGTTTAAATAAGCGCACCTAATTTCTGACAGAAGGGACAAAATAGTGCATTTACAGCCGAAGCACTTCAGTTAACACAGGAATGCATGAAGCATTTTATTACTACGATTTCACTGCTATTTTTCATTAATACGATTCAAATTTTTCTTTCATGAGTTTCAATTATTTGGTTTTTTTTACTTATTCGAGAAGTTCGTTTATTCAAAGATTGAAAAATCTAAATAGAAAATAAGACATTTTTTCAATGTATTAATTACTGCATTAAGATAACTGAATCAATACGTCTTATCCTTTATTCGTAGACTTGACCTAAAAAAGTTATCGAACATTGGGTTAAAAAATCAACGAACATAGTATTACCGTAATCTTTTAAACTCTAAATACGGAATGCACGTTGCCGAATGATTCCAATTTGTTGTCAGAGACATATGCTCGTGCTAGATATTACTGGACATAAAAATAATTCCACTAAAAAATACATGAAATATCACTTACAAAAATATGCTTTCAATTTAAATGCTGCCAAATAATGCTTCAATGAAAACCTACACCAATAGCTAGTGTAAAGAAAGTTATAAATAGTTGGTGTTTAAGGAAAACAGCAAAATTTATCTTTCCATAATTTAACAAACAGATTTTCTTCCAGCAGCGAAATTTTCAGTGGTGAATTTCCATTTAATCTACCGCTTTTGAACTGAGAGTAAGCACTGAATAAGGATTTCAGATATAATTCTACTTAAAAACTGATTACCTTGAAGTTTACTCTTGATGTCAATTGTTCAGTTTCAAACTTAAATGATAAAACATTATTTAAGTCTTTTAACCTTCTTATTTAGCCTTCGATCGGGAGCAAAATTTAAAGCCACTATAACAAACTCACGAGATGCGCACATTAGATCAGTTGCACCCAACTAAAGAACCATCAACCACTTTAATTTTTAATACAGTTTCGAAACTAGGAATAATGTAACAAAGAATATAGGTAGATTATCCGAATTTATTTTTAAGTAGTTCCGAACGGAAATGGAGATGCGAGTTTTCTCACAACTGAAATAAAATTGATAATTAGAACTGCAGCGATGAAAGAACAAATTACGAAACTTATTGTTCAAGAAACAATAATCGCTAATTCTTTCAAATGGTCCCTGCATGTTTTATTCATCCACACTCGGGGCATTTCCTCAACAAAAGTCATTAATCTCATTTTCCAAGTCCATTTCGATGCAATGCGAATAGACCGATGTTGCATTTTTGTAGATTTACCTAGTTGTATTAATTGTATTAAACATTTCCTTAATTGTAAAGGAACTGTCAGCAAAATGTCTCTCAAAACTGATACAAACATAGCCAAACATACAAATGACTTTCACATCATTCATTGCAATTTTTATTTAATGATAAAATTTGTGAAAATTGTTAACGAAAAAATCACTTAATGGTGCCTCTAGAAAACCGCACCAGTTTTTTTTTTGTTCCATAAACTTAGAAAACAGATAACTTCGAGGAAATATGTTACAGTATTTAGAGAAAAAAGTAGTAAATGACCATTGTTGCATTTTGTAAATAAATAAAAACAAATCAAACACTAATGCTGTTTTCTGAAAACAAAGAGAATTGCGTTATATAAATCACTTTACAAATTAAATAAAATTAAACGAGAAATCCGAAATTTACTCTTAAAAATCGATCAACTACAAAAGCAAAAGTTATGTTCCACTCACCGCAGACGATAAAAGCACGTGCTTGTCAATGAAGATTCAGTAAGAACCGGAAATCAGGATCAGCTTTAAGTCAAACAACACGCATTCCACGACAGAATGAAAATCGAACAGAACGATTTAAAACCGAACGTTCTGCTGTCACATGGAGAACTGTTCTTGAGGAACCTCAGAATTCGGTTGATATTCGCTGAGCAGAAGCGCTGAAACAACTGGTGTGAAACGCAGAAGTTTTCTTCTCCCTTTTCTGATGTTTTCATCCGTGGTGATGCTTGACAGCCGGTGCGGCCAATGACGGCGGTGGGGGAGGATCTTCAGCTGAAGCGGAGGAAACCGGATGGGTCGGATTAAACAGGTGGTAAAAGAGCTCTCGAATTTCGACAGTCGGATCGGAAATATTAGACAGGTGGAAAAAGATTTAAGTTTCTGATTGATTTCACTCATTAGCTTAGAATCGGTCATTAATCATACAATACCTTTCTTAAAGTGAAGAAATGGAAGCATTATTGATTATCGATGTTAATTATGAATTTATCTGAATATTTACCGTTTTTTTCTATTTTTACAAAGTTACGCTTTTATCATAATAATAAATGGTTAACTCGTTGGATTCTAATTTTGATTCGTTTTGAATTGCTGCACATTTTATTTATTAAATTAATTAATTTATTTTTATCTTAAGTGTTGCATTTTTTTTTTTTTTTTAATCTCAAGTGTGTATTTACGTTTTTAAACTTTTAAACTCCTGGCGTGTTTTTTATTAGACTCTGTGTTTGCGTGTTTTGACTTTTTGACCCTTGCTTTTTGGAAATGAACTTTAAATTTTTTTTAAAAAATACGGCTTTTGGTGTCATAGTGTGTCTTAAAGTTTTGTGATTATGTGTTTTCGTTTTTAATTATATATACGTTTGCATAAGTTTTATGATTTTATGTATTCTCCGTGGTCTACTTTTTGCTTTCTAAGGCATATATATTTTTTATTTTTTATTTACTCATTGTGTCTTTTGTTCTTTGTGTGTTTGTCAGCACTCTGTAAATGGAGTTTTCTCTGTAGTGTGCTTTTCTTTAAATAAATAAATTAAAGACTAACTGAGATGCCCGCCGTTGCTCGGGATGAAAAAATCTCTATGTCTCATATTTTTAATGCAAAAAATGATTTTACATAAAATATTATAATGTACAAAATCCTCTTATCGTCTGATACTTTAAAAAAATTTAAATAAGAATATCAGTTGAACCAAACGATTTTTAAAATTTGCCAAAATCTAATTTTCCCCGCAAGTTATTAATCCTTTTTAAAGAATAATACAACATTTAATAAACATTAAGAAGGTTAATTAATCATTTAATTGATTGAAATGTGAAGAGATGGGATTTTTAGCAACAAAGGCCTTTATCCCCTAATGCCAAAAGGATACACACAATAAATATCAAAAGGATGCACTCAATAAATGTCAAAAAGGGTGTACTCAATGAATATAATTAATCATTACGTTATTGTTTACCATTCTTCGTGCATCAGCAGAACAGCATGCGCAGTGGAAAAATAGTTTTAATTAATAAAAAAATTAACTATTTTATTAATTATTACGAAACCTTCCTTATGTTTCATAGTAGTTGTGAGCAAAATTTCGAGAAAATCCATTCAGTAGTTTGAATTCATACAGCGTACAAAATATTCCTCGTTTAAGTTTTATTTATATGGATTTCTTTCTAAGTTTCCCTTATTTCTGCATCCCTCATTGTTTCTCCACCCCCTTTATGGACTTCGTGTCACCTTGCAACAACCGCCATGGAAGATATTTTGGAATGCCACAAGTCTACGTACAGAAATAGGATTGAATTGATTCAACCTCTCGTTTGTACACAAAAAGATAATATTTTACGAATTCTGCAACTCATTCATGTTCATTGAAGAAATGCGAAATAAATGACACCTTCGGAATATTTTTGCATTATATTTATGAATTTACTTATGAGATTTTAACGCCAAAATAATAATGTAATCATCCATTTGTTCTTGTTTTACGAGGATGCATCCAAAAGAAAATTTACAAGTGTAATAAAAAAATATTTATTAACATTAGACAGAAAGAACAGTAGGGAATTAAGAGGCATACTTGCCGATCTCTTTTCCACACGATCTCCCAATCTATTTAGGCATTTATCTGAACGCAGGACCAACTTGTTTCACCCAGCTTGGGAGAAATCAAGTCCCTGCCCATTGAGCCACTTCTTGGCAGCTATTTTCACATCACTGTTTGAAGAGAACCTTGTTGCAGATAAGGGTTTAAAACCCCGATTGGGTGGCAAATCTAGGCCGTATGGGGGGTGGTTCCAGACTTACCACTTGAACTTTCGCAGCAATTCTTGAATTTTGCGAGCAGTATGGATACTGTCATGCAGGAGGATGACACCATCACTCAACATGCCAGGGCGTTTGCGTTAGATGGCTTCATAATGGCCCAGGGACTGTTTCCTTTTTTTGAAATTGAAGGAACACTTACTTACCTGGAACAAGTTTCTCTTCAGACAGTGATGTGAAAACAGCTGCCGAGAACTGACTCAGTGGGCAGGGACTTGATTTCAACCAAGCCGGGTTAAACGAGTTGATCCTGCGTTTAGGTAAATGCCGAAATAGACTTGGTGATTTTGTAGAAAAGTGATCGGGAAGTATGCCTCTTAATTCGCTTTTGTATTTTCTGTCTAATGTTAATAAATAATTTTTTATTACATGTGTAATCTTTTTCTGGATCCATCCTCGTCTTTCGAATGCTCTTCTCTCCGACTCTCGCCCCTTTTCCTTTTCCAGGCGCGTCCTTTATTTGCTCTGGGGGTCGCGGTGGACTCGTGGCAGAGTCTGGGCTTTGGAATCGGAGGGTCGCGAACTCGAGACCAGATTCCAGGGAAGCTTCGTCTTGTGTACAGCCTAGTGCAAGTTAAATCCGCCGAGGGTCAAACGTCCTGAAGCTGGGGTCGTACGGAAGTGGGAACCGGCCCAGGCGTCGTACTCATCATCTAACACAATTCATTATTGACGAAATCCGTCCTATAATAAACCTCGGGTAGCTTTGTTTCGCATCTGTAACGGATGTATATTGACCACTTTTCCAAATCCTCAGCATTCCATTACGCTAAATTCGATGAGTCACATTAGATCATCTGACTTACTTTTCTGAAGCTAGATGAGCGCTACTGGGAACCTTCTCCTCTCGGCTTTCGTCATCGAACTAGATGAAAGTCGAACCTAATCTAGTGGAGGCCGCGACGACCTAGTGGTAATGCCCCGGCTATGGGGCCGGAGGGTTCCAGGCTCGAAACCCGATTCCACCGAAGATCCGCATGTATTCGGGCCCCTTGCGCGCTAAATCATACTCAAGGGGCCAAACGCCCTTCCGCCGGTGTGGTTCGGAATGTGAGGAGAGGAGGTGCCAGCCCAGGTGTCGACCTCATTACCTGACCGCGGTTCAAAATGACGAGACCCGTCCCAAAATAACTCTGGTGTTGCTTTAGAACGGGACGTTAATATAACTAAACTAAGCGAACCTAATCTAGCAACCGGCTCTTGAAACTCAACACCGCACCAGCTTGAAAATCTCGGTTTTTCAACCAAGGTGATTTCTGTGTCCAAGGACCTGAAGGTCTCGGCTTCGGGGCCCGAGTGTTCTAGGTTCGAAACGCGATTCCATTAAAGAGCTGCCGTGTATCTGATGGCGCACTCGGAATCTGATGTCGTGGATCAAATTACCTCCCGTTGGTGTGGTAGAGAAATTTGGAGATGGAGTGCCAGCTCAGGTGTCGTCCTCGTCATCTGGTTGTGGTTCAAAAGTATGAAGTCCGTCCCAAAATAGTCCTCGTGTTGCTTCAAAAACGAGAAGTAAATACTGTTATAAAGCTATAAAATCGTTTTCCTGAGATGCTCTTCGCTGCAAAATTTGCGACTTTGGCGAAAAAAGGAATTTTCTAGAAGGATCTCGAACTTTCTACCTATTTCTACTGGTTTCATGAACTTTCTAGAGATTACGTCACTTCCCACGTAATGAAGTCACTTCCTGTTGAAAAGTATAAAAGGCAAGCTCTCAAGCCAAGAAGAGTCAGTTGGACTTTGATCAGCAAGCAAGGTGGTGAGCTATTAAGAAACCTTTGAGCGCTGTGTTGAGATTTATTGGTAGCGTCTGTTGTGAATTTTTACTAGTGCTGTGTTGATACTTGTGCTACGTTTCTTTGCTTGGAATATTTGTAAGATAAAGCGCTCTTTATTTTTTTAATCCTGCTTATTGGATTGCATTCACGTACACCCACAAGACAATTTGGTTACGATACAAATAAACTAAACTTCTACGTTTGAGTTGCTTTCTGTCTTTTCTTAATTGATTCCGACTTTTGCTAATTGCTTTTCTTAATTGCTTCAGACTTATCGCCATTCAATAAGTCTGAATCAGCAACCGCCAGAGCGGAAGGTTGCATTTCGGTTTGTCTACCTGTCGCACGTGAAGAATTAAAAATTAACCATATAATTACTCACAATTAACATTTTCATTCGACACTAAACAGAAAGATTCTTCCGAACATGAGGACTTGTGTACTCGCATAATTCTGAGAGGACCTTCATTGCGCATGTGCAACAACGGTTCCACGTAGAGCGAACGGGACCTTTGCTCTAACTACAAACTAACAAAAATCAAAATCCAACCAACTATTACAGAAAAAAAGCAATGTAAATTCTATGGATCAGATTGGTCCTGATGATTATGAAAGCTTGATGAAGCAAAATGTCGCGTGAGAAATATCGCATCTGGTTTTAATTTTCAATTAGAGAAAATTTACCTTGAAAATTATGTTTCATTTATAAAAGAGTTGTTCTGGATATTCGATTATTTTTTAAATCTAAGCAGCATGCAAAGAGCAACATAATGAAAGATCAGATGATTCGTCTTCTTAAATCTGGTTTTAAACGTCGACAAATAAGAAGCGAACTTCAAATTAGAATATTCAGTGTTTATTTATGGATAAAGTTGGTTGTGCTGGATTAGCACCCCATCTTGAAGCTGTAGGAAGGTTAGTTTGGAACGGACTTCCTGTTCCTAACGAAAAAAGAAAATCGTCTGTTCTTGTAAAAAAACTATTCTGAAAGTGTATTCGTCCAAAATTTATTAGTGTAATATTAACCTTCCAGCTTGCGCAAATTTTGCGACAAACTGGATTTTTCATGCCTTGTTCTCACATACGGAGTCAAAACTGTCTGCGAATCATTGTTGCTATTCCTCCATGCGACCCTTATCTTCAGGATTAAACGGGTTTATCCGAGTTTCAAGGTGATTTCATACTGTTTTATGCTTCTGTCCTAAAAATTACGTCGCTCGCCCTCTCATGTAATTTGAAAAAAAACTTCATGTCTTAACACTTCAGTTTCATAATTATATATCCAATGTACATTATAGCGATTTAATATTTCATTTTAAATTGTCAAATATGTTTAATGTGTAATAATGCTACCAGTAATCTACCAAGCCGAAGAATTTTCTTGAAAAGACCTCAGTCTTATGAAAACACCACACTACTAGAGCCCAAAAAATCTGATCATTGCCATATGACATCACCATGCCTTTAAATCTGAATTATGCATCACAACCTGAAAAAGCAAGTGAACAGCAAAACAGCATTGAGAAAAAGAGCTCGTGGTTTGTGTTTGAAAGAAATAAAACGATTACGTGTCAAAATCCATGAAATGCAGTAGGTGCAATATATAGTAAACTTGTAAGCGTCACTCTCTGGCAAAATTTCAATGTTTCGAATGCAAGGAAATGATAAGAAACTAAAAAGAAAGTCCTTGTTGTACAACAGTGGCGAATTCAGGGGGGCTATCGGGCTACAGCCCCCCCCCCCAGAGCTAACTAAAATTCTTGATTTTATTTAAAATCACTACAACTGTTTGTCTTAATTTTCATTTGTAAAAAAATAATAAAATCGTGACAACATTGCTGTCTGGCTTGACAGGCTCAAAAATTTTCCTACTTTTCTAGTCATGCCACTTGTACTTGTAACGTTGACGCGGTCGAAAATATTTTTTGTCTAATTATTTAATTGTATTTTTTTATTAAATTATCGAAAGTATTGTAGTTTTATTTATGATTCTTATTGTCAGGTGAGGAAAGTCTGCTAAAGTTAAAGTGTTTTGGTTTACATAAGCCATGAGGTTTGACATTCGTCACGACGATACAAAATTTTTATGACCTCAGCCCGCCCCGCGCGGGACACGAATCCTGGATTCGTCACTGTTGTACAATCTTAGTTGGTATTATACTATTTTTTTTATTATATATTGCCTAATACCTTTTTCAGAAAATAATAGTATTAAATCTCATTGTTTTATCAGATTTCAGTATAATTTTATATTTTGAAAATAATATAAAAATTAATTTTCACTCTTGATTGAAAGGATTTGCTTTTCTGATGTGTCTCTTTTTACTATAATGAAGTAACTTACAACTGCAAGGGTAAAAATGAAGAACCTTATTGCGTCGTAAAAAGTACGACACGCGCCCGCTCTGGTACAACATTTTAGCGCGCCCGCTGGAAGGTTAAAAAACGTCTTTACCGCGTTCGCCGAATTTGTGTCCTCGATGTTTTGTGTTCGTGTTTATATGTTGACAATATATAAATAAATGATTATGATATGTGAAACGTTACGAGCTTCTTACATAGGAATCCGCCATAAATATGTAGATATCAGATTATACACTCGTAATTTTGAACTGCCGCCAGAGGATAAAGACGACGCCCTATCATCTGAACTTGCACGCCATTCCATACAAAGAGCCTTTGTTCATTTTATTTTGAAGGTGCATATCGATATATAATGTACGACACTGTTATATAACTATTAATTTTTGTAATTAAATAGTACTCCGGAGAGGGAAATGTTGAATAACGGGGAAGTGTTACGCTTAGAAAAGCTACAGAAAGCTCTCAGTGTGGGGTGCCACGACTGCAGTGAATCCTTCTCACGTTGGCAGCAGACTCCATCGAGCCTCAGTGGCGTTTGAGCGTTCCAGAGGATCCGGATCTCATGGAGAAACCACATAGTTGAAAAGATCTGTTGAATGGATCTGCTTCTGCTGTACGGAGCTTGATTAGGATGGATCTCGTTTGCTTCCACGCTATTTTTTTTTTTAAATCGAAGTTATGACGCATAAAACAGGTTATAGGCGCAAGCAGTAATTATTTGTCTTTATTGAAATGGAAAATATCTGAATCTCGCACATTACAAGCATAATTGAATTATTGCTTTTTCTCAATTTTCTTTTTACGAATTAACAAGAAGATAAAAATATAGGATTTTGGATTCACATTTCGGCACATGTTTCAGCACTCAGTTTTCGGTGCACGTTTTTTACAGAATAAAAGGGCCGAATTACTTAACCAAATACGGAAATGCTAAGAGAAAGTGTTATAAGAATAATCTACATTCGTGCATATTGAGATAACTCTCCTAGGCCTTTTTCTCGTATATTTCCGGCATCGAATTATCTAAAATCTCGTCTCCCGTGGGTTCTTAATGTCTAAAGCTGGGCATTCATCTGTTCTCAAGTCCATTCCATTTGTCCCAAGGCTGGTTTTTATTTTTCCATCCATTCAAGTCGAAAAATGAGGCACGTCATTCCCGGAGGTTGCAAAGACAAGGAGACAAGGTTTTTGAGACAAGGTTGAAAGTCGCAGAATTCTCCCTCCCCTTCTCTTCCCCTACGCGGGAGATTTCGAGTTTCATTTCTACCCTCGACACGAGGTCTCAATGTAGGCAGATCCTTTGATGTGCCACTACCCTCTAATCGAGGCCCCAAACTGGAATCGGCGCATGAAGTGTTGGATTTTGAGTCCGTTTGAATTCCAGCATTGTCATTCCGCTATGCCACTTTCCATCGGTTTTTAAAACTGACGATTGCTTTTTCCTTGCCGTGTTCCAAAAATTCCGTTTTGGAAGAGATGTGAATGGCCTGCTTAAAATCCTTTAAGATAAGAAGAGTGAAGGCTGCCGTTGGAAAATTTCAAGAAGATATGAGAATAAATATAAAGACGACCCTTTAAGTAAATGCTCTTCTTCTGGATTTGAAGCGGAAGGATTTCTAAATCAAACGACATATTTTCCTGGATTTTAATGTTTATGAAGTGCGAGCGATGAGAAGTGTCACAATACTTTATTGACCGATGTCAACTGATTTGCCTGATTCCGATTTAAAAAAGCAGTAGAGAACAGCACTGAAGAGTGTCCTCGAAAAACACTTAAAAGGACAACAACGAGAGTGTAAGGGAAAAGGGAGGGATTGATTTCGAATTCCTGATATGGCGATTGTCGGACTCAACAGACAACAACAGGTGACTGTTTGGAAATAGACGAGCCTCATATCCTGAATTCCTGTTTTTCTGCTAATGAATACAGAGGTAGTTGATGGATAACCATTGAAAATGAAAACTCGCCATTCACTTTAATTATTGAAATGATAGCGCCGTGAAAAAATGTGTTCTTTACGGAGCTTTGGTTTCTTTCTCGAGCCCAGGAAAGTTAATACCTCACTGTCTGGAATTGACTGAACACCAGCCCGTCTGATCTAGCCTTTCCATCTGGTTAACTGAAAATGAATTTAAGGCAATTTTGTGAATTACTGAATTATCACGATTAAAAAAAAATAGGAAAAATAAACTTTTTCATTTCAGCTCGGAGCCCCTGGGCTCTACTCTCATAGTATCTAAACAGTGATTATGGGTATTATGTCAAGCTTCATTCTGCTTGGTTTGTCTATTTAAGAACGGGGCGATATTTACAACGGAAAAGTTGCATCATTTAATTCCAGAACCCTTTAAAATACTGTTTGAAAGAATTTGCCATGGTGTGATAATTCCGCTAAAATAAAATTTACCTCTTAAATTATTCCGCTAACATACCTTCACTTCAACACTTATATTCAATGGTGGCTTATTCATTTGGGCTGCAGCATCCAGTGAAATTATTTCAAAAGCTTGTTTCCTCGAGTGTTTTTTAAAAATCTCATTTGGTTATTTTTGCCTATTGAAGAGGCCCATCAACAACGAAAATGGAGAATAAATAACGTAAACGAAGAAAGAAGAGAGAAAATGAATCAATAAGTAGGATATTCAGAAGCTGGGGCAGCTCGGAAGACAGCCCTCGAAAGCATCCAAATTCTATCACTGCGCAACAGCTAAGCGATGTTTCGGAAGGTAAAAATAAATATTAAAAAAACTTTAAAAAAACTTAACAATACATTAAAAAAGAAAATAATAATTTCTTCTCAAAAATCTGGAGGTCAAAGCAAAAATCGGAAAAGCGTGAGACGCAGGTAGAAAAGCTGTAAGTAAATTGGAATTTTAATCACATTTATAATATGTTTGATATGATGAATGTTTAATAACATTTCGTTTCTTATGATAATCAATGTGGTTTTATATCTTTCTCCTATTGTTTTCAGCGCTTCGCGCTTTTACGATGTTTGTTTTGACCTTCAGATTTTTTATAGAAAAAATATTTTTTCCCTTTTTTAATGCATTGGTAAAGGCTTTTTTTAAAAATTATATTAATTATTTTCTAGTTTTTATTAGTCTTTAATTTATGTCATAATTCAGTATTATAAATATTTTATACATCAACTAACTAAAGCAATTATTTTATTGAAGAAGGTCTGATAGGATGTACGTAATGGACAAATTTTATATAATGAATGTTTAAGAAAATTTTGTTTTTTTATGACATTCATTGTGGCTTTATAAGTTTCTTCTATGATTATCAGCGCCTCACGCCTTTACAATGTTTGTTTTAACATTTTTTTTATTTTTATTCAAACGTTTAAATTACTGTGTAAAGTATTTTAGTTCTCAAAAATACTATAGATGGCGCCACTGAAGCCTACCGAGTGCAAATGTAATTTTGCGATTTTTTTTTAAATTGATCATTGAGAGCTCTAAAATTATTAAAATATTGCATTGTCATCAAGACCCAAAAAATATACAAAATTTCAGAACTCTAGTGCATTAAGTGAGTGAAAAATCGATCACAAGATTCCAACCTTACATACAAGCATGAAACATTTCGAACTTAGTAAAAGCGTTTAAAAACCGAAGTTTCCTCCCGTAGATGTGTTCGTTGGTGGCTCGGGCTGCAATCACTGCAGTCCAAGTTTGACCCCTAGATTCTCGAGGCACCAGATGGCACCTCTAACACCTTTGCGAAAAAGCGCCACTGCACCCGAGGGTGGCCTTCGCTCTCTTGATTTGTTTTTATTGCTTGTCCTACAGTAGCGTAGCGACCGGGCTGTGTAGATGCACCGGGTGTCATCCTCAGGGGGCGCCATTCGGACAAAGCATTAATGCATTCATGTCACTTTTTAAAGTGAGCGGCGAAAAAATAAGCAGGGCCCGGGCGCCATTTGTCCTTTCTAAACAACTGATGACGACTGGGGGAGGGGCGAAAAATCATTCTATGCCCCGGGCCACTGTTGTTCTCGTTTGCTATTATTTAGTATTGGTTTCGCTTCCAGTTTTGACCCGATGGAAACTTATCTGCTTTAATACACTTTCTTTTTCTTTTCTTATAAGTCACTCGTAGGAAAAAGATGCATCGATGTTCAGATAATTAAAATTAAAAATTTTGTGCTATGTGGAAGTAAACAGTTTCTTAAAAATACTATTTTAATTGTATTTCCTTGAGATTTTCTTTCGGCACTGCTCTGACGAGCCTCCACCGTTTATATTGTCACTTTCCATTTTTCAGAAAAGGGAACCCTCCACACCTGAACAAGAATGGCGCTAGAGTTTGTCCGAAGGGGGGCGATTTGCCCGACAGGGGGCGCACGGTCTTCCCGACCTGCTGTACAGGGGGACGAGTGTAATGAAGTTGGTCTCAAATTTTCGTCAGATTATTATTTATCAGCTATAGATGAATACCCGTACAAATATTTTCGCCGCCCGGATAGAAAATATTTCCCCGATGGGGGGCGCAGCATCCCCTCTGGCGCCACCCCTGCACCTGAATGTGTGATTCAACTTATTTGCATCTCTTCTCTAAGCGTCTGAGTGCACAGGTGTTCCTCATCATCGAGGTAATCTTCAGAAAGCATCTTTGAACAAGAGTAAATAGAAGGTTATCTTGCGAGACCTGAGCTCACTTCCTTCACAAGGACTGAATTTCTTTGTTTGCAGCCCCGCTTCTCTCCAGCATGGACAAACATGAGTGCCATCTGCAAATACGTGTCTCCCAGCAATCGGGAAATCGAAGGAGTAACTGTTGTCTCTGCATTATAGACCTCTTTTATTCAATTCCTACTATTAGTTCACTCTCTCCCTATATATATATATAGGGAGAGAGATATATATATATCTTGTTCAAATTTTGCAATCGATTTTAAACTAACTTCCCGATGAGCGGAGACTCGAAACTTTAAACATAGCTCAGAACTAGATGACAATGCAATATTAATTCGCTTTCTTGTCTGTCATTTCATATTTTGCATGACGCATGCGCAGTACGTTTTTCATTATATCTCGAAAACTAGTAACATTACAGACTTGGTTCTTGGGTATATGGCCCATGGGATCATCGAAGCACCCCCATATTTTAGCCATATATTTGCGCATGCGCAGTGCATATTTCATTATATCTCTCGAAAACTATTAACATTACAGACTTGGTTCTTGTGTATATGGATGGCCCATGGGATCATCGAAGCACCCCCATATTTTAGCCATATCTTTGCGCATGCGCAGTTATATCTCGAATCACCTAAGTAGGAATTGACTTAAAAAATTTTTTTTTATATTACTTGTCTTCGGAACAACGCGAATGCACGACTCGGCTGGATTTGTCGGCTGGAAGGGTTTCGAGCGACAAGAGGTGGAATCAGCGAAACTGCGTTGATCAGGCGGATTTTATCCTTGGAATATTGGTCAAGCAATTGCGAAAGAAAAATCAGTCTGTCGATGCGAGAGTTAGAGTATTCGTACATTGACATCGCATCACCAAGTTTCAGGAACGTCGCGTCTTTTTAACTAGAGCTGATTGGTTGTCGTAATAATGTTTTCTATTCGCTGCTTCACTGCATCAGTACGAATCCCCATTGGCTGCCTTTCTATCTTTTCAGTCCTCTTGAAAATCTCTATATATATGTGACTTACATTTTATGCTCTCTGTGATTCTGCTTTTCATGTCTGATAGACCATGCTGTAAATAAAACCTGCTTTATTCGGTCCAAAGGACTCCGAATCTGCCTACGTTGGAAATCGATTTTCAGCCAAAATTCGCAAAATTTGCTTTTATTTTATTTCTACGACACCCAGAAAAAAATTAGAGCCTTTTCTTTAAAACTCGAGAGTCAAAAAGGAAATAAAACGATTATTTTTAACCATATAATTAATATTCTTTTTAATTTGTTGTTTATTACAATTATTTATGTCTTGCTAATTAGTTTTTAATGTTTCCAGAAGAGAGTCGAGTCTAGATTCAGAAAATTAACAAATAAACGCAATGGTCTGGGAGGGAAGAGAAGACAATTTTATTGATAAACTTCAAAACTATTATGGAATAACCATAAGAAGCAACACAAATAACTTAGATGCAATGCCAAGCTCTGTGTTGGCAACTTTTTTCATGTTTGCTTTAATAAATTTCAACCAATGCATTGAGAGAGTCCGACGGGCACTGACAGTTGGCACTCCCTTACCTGTAACAAAGTTGCTCGGGGAAAAAATAAATGCTCTAAAAAGAGTAAAATCACCCAGAAGGTAAAGAAAGAGGGTGTAATGTATAAATGTGGTGAATTTTAAGTAAATTGCTGCATAAATTTATATTTAAAAAATGTGTTTTTGTTCTTGAAACGCGTTTTTCTCAAAACCGAAAATTTCGTAAAATTCCCATACCTGTGACATGATTTCTCAAACACTTTTTGTGACACACTTTTCAAACTTGGTATGCAGATTTTATACATCATAATCTAGAATATGTACTAGAATAATCCCAATTGCATCATAATTTTGAATTTTATAGCCTGTTATTGTGTTGGTAGTTGTGGAAATGATAGGAAAATTTTTTATTATTCACTTCAAAAACGTATAAAAAATTATTTTTGAAAATTTTCATTAGATTGTAGTACATCTAATAGGCAAACGTGTTTAAAGTATCCCAACATAATTTATTTGAAATTTTATCGATGTAATTTTGTTTTAATGTGTCACGCGTTTCTGTAAATTTTTGTTAAATTTCACTTTTAAGAAAATCTTTGATAATTGAAAATGTTTTTGTTGCTTAAATTAAAATTTCTATGCAAAAATGATTACAGAAAGGGATTTCAATATTTATTTTAATGATATTTCTCAGTGCGGATACCTTAAGGCAATCATCTCCCACGATGAATTGGTTATAATGTTAACAGTTGATCTGATATTTTTTATCTCAGAGGCGATTAATTGGTATCATGGCGAGATTCTCAAGCAGGCATAGAAGGTAAGACCCCAATTTCTCGGGGTATTTTTCAGGTATTTTCAGGGAAATTTAGTTTTTTGCTCTAAATTGATTTACAAGGGCCATGTACTTGAAATTATTCAAATTAAAATGAAGTATCTTTAAATTTCAGACCATTATTCTTTGAATTTTTCTTCATGTTTTCAAATTCGATTACAGATCAGTGTGGATTTTTTTTTGCTGACTCACAAGTCAACTGCCCAAGCAAACTTTGCATTAGACTATATGGATTCTGTTTTTTAAAAAATGTCTGATGTTTCTACCATTTTATTTTAAAGTATTTTTAAATTTAAATTTTAAATCTCCAAAGTCTAAATAACGGAAACCATCTCCTTTGAAGATGACACGGAATTAAATGTTTTGTTTTTTCATGTCATGAAATTTGCTACTTTAACATTCTCATTACTACGGACGAGATATCTCGTCCACCAGGGACCTTCTCCGCGAGCTAGAATTTGACTCGCATAACAAATTTATTGAGTTAAACAAGTTAATATTGATGTCCGCAGAATACGTTCGCCTCTTTCTTTTTTATTATTTATGAATTGTCTAGGGCGAGCGGTTACTTTTCGTCTTTCTTGGAGCCCGCATCTAATTCGCATACCGCAGCGAATGTACCAAGAGCGCTTATATAGAAAATAAATGAAAAACAATAAAAAAAATATCTGGTTTCGGAAGTTGGGGTGGGTGAAGGTGGCCCTGAAATTTGCATTGCCTGAGGGCCCCAACAGGCCTTAATCCCATCCTGGTTCATGCGAACATTTTGCATTTCCGCTCCATTTTCGAATTCATCGCTATGGTCTTGCTCGTCTATTTTACGTCTGCAATCTTTTGTCATGGACGAGTTTTCTGTTTTGTTTATTTGCGGTAAAGTAGGTCTTCCGCCGAGCCCATCAACTTCCGGTGATGATGTTAAGTCAATGGGAATGTTCAAAATTTCAACACTCTGTTTGAAGTTAAGGTTTGTTTTTTAATGTTGTGCCCTAAGAATACTTTGAAAATGTTAAATTTAATGTTCCTATTGTTGTAGCACTCAATGTTTACTTAAAATAAAAGCCTAATTTTGTGGAAAGGTTGCCGTAATTATTCTTTATCGCTCTTTTTTGCGACTTCCAAGGTTTGTTTGGCGGTTCAATTTTTAACCAAACGATTTAGCTAATTCCGATAGTTCCATTTAGAAATTAAATGCTTTAAGAACTTTTTTAACCGATTTAAAAAGAAATGATTACACAAACTGAAAGAACACGGAATTCAACGCTTTTGTGCACTAAAGAAAGAACTCTTCGAATTTGGCGCTCGATACAGTTTCCAAATGGACGCGGCGATTGCTTAAATCGGAGGGTTACCGGCAAACGATCTGTGAATCCAAAATAAACAAAACAGGAAACTCGTCCACACGCTTTTATACAACTTGACTCGTTCCCCTTTCTTCGTAAAGACGGAATTTTGTGACCGATTTTTCACTCCCTCCCTGATGCGCGAGGGTTTTCGAGTTTCGTTCGCTTATCAAACAAGTTCTCGGTGACTGGGAAATATTTTAGCATTTTCAGAGCTTAATTATCAGTGAATCATTAAATAAATTAAATCCCGAATTCGCGTCCATGGCGCCACCTGGTAGTGAGTTTGAGAAACCACAAAACTCGAGTTTAAAGAGTTGAAAATAATTAAAATAAAAGCATTTAGCTGCTTTGTACGCTCATAAGACTTCTTCATTACTTTTATTTAATCAAGTGAATATGTTTCGGGTGACCTGAGAAAAAATAGCACTGAAAAGGGAAATGTCGAGTAATCGCTACGAAAACCACGCGTAAGAAAAGTTCCCCGAAAGACTTCAACGAACAACATCTGAAACAAGTATCGAGCTGGGGACTTCGCCAATGGTCTACCCAAAGAAAGCTCCAAACGCACCGAGAGACTCGCTCCCTTGGACGAAGTGTGTTCAGTTACCTAAAATATTTCTTTCGTAATTTTGAATGAGATTAAAGATTGTTCTAAGTATGTTTAAGCAAACAAAAAACACCTTTATAGGGGCCGTCCATAAATGATGTCACGCTTGGAGGAGGGGAGGGGGGTTCGTGAAATTGCGACAGTTTGTGACAAGGGGGAGGGGAGGGGGTAACAAGAAGTATGACATCACACATTTTGGTTAAAATAAAAACATTTAAAATAGGCAGATTAACTTTTTAAGTTATTTTGAAATTAACGGAATTTGAGGGTATTTTTTTAATCGGGGCTAAAACAACTTTCATGTGATTTTTTTTCACTTATATTCCTTTCATTTCGAAAAGGACATTCAGGGTAGGTTCTGTGAATATGGTAGCAGCAGAAATTCTTCACCATTAGAAGAAAACCTCCCCCTGTCACACCCTTGAAATGCCTAACAAAAGATACGTCGCCCCACCTGGATGAGTGGTAGAACTGGCAGTGGCACAAACAGGTTGATCTTATTGAGGCATTTTTTTAAATCCAATCTGTTTAATTTTGTGTTCATAAAGTAAAGATAAGATTTATAGCAAAATATTTCAAATTCCAAAATACTACTGTTTTCAATTACTCTTTTATATTAATATTTTATTACAATTGTATATTAATTATGTTTTTTGTAGTAAACCTTAATCTTATTTCATACAAAATAAGTACACATATAATCAGTATTATTATGCTCACAAATGTCATTAAAGCACATAAAGTTTAAAAATAAAATTGGAAATATGATCTATAACGTAGTGCTTGGTTTCTGAACTGCAAATATATGCTTATGTAATATAGCGTGACATGTGACAAGGGAGGGGAGGAGGTATGGTGAAGTGTGACACTTTGTGACAAACGGGGGGAGGGGGTTAAAAATATTGAAAAAAAGTGTGACATCATTTATGGACGGACCCTTATCATTTTGTCCAAAGACGACCGGGAAATTTTGGACCCGGAGGCACTAACGGGTCTATTCTGAGCCCTTGGTTGGGTTGGGAGACGTCACTTTTCCGCACGTTAACAGCGGGAAAGTGACGTCTCTCAGCAACCAGAATAGACCCGTAAATCGCGACCTCGATACCCGATTGCGCGTTTAAAGACAATTTTCTTTCACTGTAGCTAGATTTTCTTCTTTATTCTTTTAACAATTATTGAACAAATTTGTTATTTAACAATCGTTAAGAACAAATTCTTTGTTCTTAATCATTTCTTCCATCTAGATCTGTTCCTTTGAGTTCATTAAAACACGGATAATTTAATATCTGGCACTGAAAGTAAGAATTTTGAACGAGTAAAGTTTTAAAACGACTTTTTAAAAACACATTATTATTAGTGTACTTAATTAATAGTGGATTTTTTTTAATTAATTATTTACTGTCTTTTGGTCTTTAATTTCTAATTCATTGTTAGAAATATTATGGATTCTTGAAATTAATTTTTCTTTCAAATTCGATGCCAGATGACGCCACGCGTAAGGAATTAAAATTTAATTGAATTAATGACTAGCTGATAATTAAGTTCCGAAAATATTAAAATTGTTATTGTCATCGAGAACGCAAAATTTGAAAACTGCATTACATCAGGAACTGAGAGAGAAAAAATTTCATGTTTACAAAAATGAAATAAGTCGAGTTGAATGAAAATGTCCGATAAGAGGCGAAAGGAACTCTTTCAGCGGACATAACAAGAGAAACGTATTTTCCCCATTGGACGAGTCTTCACTGGAGAGAAATCTCTTTTTAACTAATAAAGCAAGTACTTCCTTTTTGTAACTCTATTGCTAGGTTCTACAATTGGGAAATAAAAAAGGCTCCTCAACACCAAGCTCGAGACAAACGGTAGATTAATGTTCTTAATGAAAGTGTCGAACTTTTTCTTGCGATACAATAAAAACTCCTTAACTAATGATTAATGCTTCCAGTAGGTTTGGCTGGACACAAATCTGTTTCTCTCCGGCATCCGGTTCTATTAGCAGAGACCTTTCTTCGGAGTTTATTTTTCTTTTTGTGATCAATGTTGGTCGCACGATTTAAAACCAAGGCGGCTGTCAACAGCATTTCAGTCTTAGCAAGCACGTGTCAAGTCATATCACGTGCACGAGCATAAAAAAGAGGGTAGTCGGTGGTTTTAACCCCTTAACAATGTATCCCGAGCAGAGTTCGTGCATCGAATTATGGCATTTTCACACTTATGATCTGAAATCGAGTCATCCGTAGACTTTATCATTCCATCGAAAAATGAATGATAATCCATTAATATCTCGAGTGTTCTATGCGCTCTTAGTTGAATCAATACAACCACACTTTCACCAAACGGAAGGGGGGGTGGGGGCTCATCTGATTAGACGGTGCAGAACGCCACACTGGAAGGGGGTTGATGTGACGTCTGAACACGATTTCTGCTTGAGCATCGTTTATAATCAGCGACAACTCAATTCGACAGAACTAGGAAAAATACGAGATGTATCCTCCCAACTAGGGATGGGAAAAACCGACCGGTTTTAACCGAAAACCGGTTTTTTTTTCGGTTAACTGGATTTTTCGGTTATTTATTTATTTTTTTTTTTTGTTCCGGTTATAACCAGTTATTTTTTAAAAATACAATAACCGGGCAAAAAAAAAAAAAAAAAAAAAAATGACGGGAGCCTGTCTTTTTCAAAGAGCCGCTGATGTTAAAGGCGTAGGACTACTTTACTCGGTGACTCTTTTGTTTCTCGAAGCTTCTCGGTTTCTCTTTGTTACTCGCGATTCTCTTTTGTTTCTCGAAGTTACTCGCGATACTCTTGTTCCTCGAAGTCACTCGTGATTCTTTTTTGTTTCTTGAAACTTCTCGGTTTCTCTTTGTTACTCGCGATTCTCTTTTGTTTCCCTTTGTTACTCGCGATTCTCTTTTGTTTCCCTTTGTTACTCGCGATTCTCTTTTGCTTCCCTTTGTTACTCGTGATTCTCTTTTGTTTCTCTGAAATACTAATGTATGGAAAATTGCGGCAATGATTTCGAGAAAGCAAAGTTCTTCCCCACACACTCGTTGATGAATGCTCCATTTCTTTCCGAGTAACATTTTCCACGTTGCGGACACACCGGAACGAGCTCCGTCCGCAATTCTCACACGCAATACTTTCGGAATCATGTGGAGATTGTGTTCTCTCCTCTGCGACCACTGCTGCGTATTTCACTCGGGGCCCAACTCTGCGGTCGCTGAATGCAGTTTCGATTTTCAAATTTTTTTTAAACTTCTGTTGTTACCCTCTACCTCTAAAATAAGACATTAGTTATGTTTCTAACATATGTAGTTACCGAGATGTAGAGGATCTCCCATGCAACGTTTTCGGTGGCGTTTTGGCACGTGAATCAAATTTCTTCCTGAGACCCCAATGGGAAGAACCTAGTCCTATGTTAAAACCGACAGCACAGACTTATTTACCTTACTCAACTGTGATTTTCTGAGCGCGCATCGGTCGCTGTGACGTCGTCAAAATTCTTCGTGATTTTCACAAACTTTGCAACTCGACTGTGACTAAACCGTAATTCCAAATTCTAAAATTATTTTTTCAATCTTCAATGTCCACGTTTCTCTGTTAAATGAAACTGAAATCAACTATCTATGTCATTTGGTTGCAGAGCTATAAGCGCTTAAAAATACCACGAAAAGCGTCATAATTTTTTTCTTTTCCCGATACACCACTATGGAGAGACGTAAGTCTACGTCAAAAATAAATAAATTCCAGGAAAAGAAAAATATTTTATTAGTAAGGTAATTCGTCGTTTGGCGTCTCTGCAGACAGGCCACCACCAGTCTCTCTTTCACACATCGGCAATTTACCCACAAAAGGCGAAAAACACGAACGAACTACATGAGTCGTTCCCTTTCCCGGGTCGCATTTTTGTAGGAATTCTGAAAAGATTTTCGATGCTCTTGAGCTGCGCATTCATCTGTACTCCATTCCATTTCTCCCGAGACTGGTTTTTTCCCCATCCATTCAAGTAGAAAAATGAGGCACGTCAGTCACGGACGCTCCAAAGTTTTTTTGAGACAAGGTTCAAAGTCGAAGAATTCTGCTCACCCGCCCCTCCTCTTCCCCTACGCGGGAGATTTTGAGTTTCATTTCTACTCTCAATGCGAGGTCTCAATGTAGGCAGGTCCTTTGATGTGCCGCTACCCTCTAATCGAGGCCCCAAATTGGAATCGGCGCATGAAGTGTTGGATTCTGAGTTCGTTTGAATTCCAGCATTGCCCTTCCGCTACGCCAATTTCCATCGGTTTTTAAAACCGACGATTGCTTTTTTCTTCCCGTGTTCCAAAAATTCCGTTTTCGAAGAGGTGTGAATGGCCTGCTTTAGAAGTTATGGGTTGAAAATTGATTTTCAATCCATAACTTCGACTGCAATTCAACCTAAGTTTCTGGTACCTTGTTGGAAAGCTGTCATCAGTTCCATTCCCCTCCACCCTCTTATATTCTCATAGCATTCGCGAAATTCGACGAGGAAATGGCGCTGGGGGAAGGCAAAAAATTATTTTCCTTCTGTCTTTTGACTAAAGGAATCTACCTTCGCCTTCCCTCTTGCCACCAGGAATTATTCCTTTGTTAAGCCTATGGAGCAGGAATTATTCCTTTGTTAAGCCTCTGGAGCAGGAATTATTCCTTTGTTAAGCCTTGGAGGCAGCCATTAACTCAGTCTCTTTACGGGGAAATAAAACCTCACAATGTTTCAACTTCCTTAAAATTTGTGATACAAATTACGTCGTAACAGTTTCTTAGAAGATCTGAAATTTATGACTAGGCATACTTTACAAATGTTGAGTCAAACAACACTCCCATTGTGTACGTATCTAATCATAGCAGCTTGTTTTTCCAATTTGCAAAGATCTCGCAGTGCATTTCAACATCCGGCTCGTATGTAACCACCGAGTTGCGTATTTAGATAAACCGAATGAGGCTCCGCAAGTGTTTTCGGAGCGATCTTGCGCAGCTCGTAAATAACAATATTTTATTGCTGTCCGAGAACATAATAACAATATTTTTTTGCTGTTGGCGCCTGCGCGTTGGAGGTTCACGGTGAAGATTCGTTTTCAGCGTAGGCAGCAGCTGCGGCCAGCGGAGACAAAAGCCGGCCATTGAAGCACGCGACATGAATCAACCACTGTCTCTTCATTAGAACGAAGCGCGGGGTGGAAGGACCTCGCTTGCGAATCAAATGGAAACGGCGAAGAAAAAGAATCCCCGAAAAAAAAGTGGCTAAAAAAGTCTTAACGACCCATTAGGGAAAAGCTGGGTATCCGATACCCTGGAAAGAGAACACCCTCGAATGCAAGTTTCATTTCTTCGTCTTCTGGGATCATATCTCTGGGGAGATTTCTCCACAAAGTGGTCTTCGAGTTTCAGAATACAAAATAAATAAAAAAGAAGGGAGATGGCTTTTTTTTCGGGGGGGGGGGCGGTCAGATAACGGGAAGACGCGAGGTCGGCTTTGACAGTGGCCATATGGCACTGAGGCAGTGCTCGCCAAACTTGGAGAAAAGAAACTTCCTTACAAATAAATGGGACGCTTTCGCAATGGTGTCGCAGAGACGAGGCTGATCTCCTTGCGAGAGCATTTGCACCAAAAAATAAATAAATAAATCTGAGAAGAGGTTTAAATATTTAGCTCAAAACAGGACTTGATTATCAAATAGGCAAAGTAGACAACTAGTCCTGTCAACGAAGGAAAAATAGAAAAAGAAAGCGGTGTAATTTTGAAATTTGGCACAGATGTTTAGGGTAGTGTCCTAAACGACATACTAAAAGTCCCCGCCGGTGGGGGTTGCGCGGCACCCCCCCCCCCGGGCCCACGGGGGGTTTCAGTTTTTCTTAAATATCTAGAAAAGTATGGGTTCTATCAAAAACACTCCAATACGAAATTAAACTACATGAAATTTCCTACAGAAAAAGTTCTACTTTGTTTTCGTAACATCAATAGTTTAGAAGATACAGGGGGATTTAAAAGTTAATATTTCTATAATTCCTTTTTGTAAGGGTAAAATCGCTTAAAAGTGCGAAATCAACAACCCTCATAATAACCTCATGCCTATATAATAATTATACAAGGGTAGTATTGCATGTGTCGGAGCGGGGGGGTGAACAATTATGCTCCCTTCCTCCCCTCACATCCGTTCCCCTTCACAAGTTTCCTTCTACTCGTAGTCCAGTCAACGAATTGTAAATTTTTTTTTTAAGTTGTAGTTTTGAAATTCGGAATTCGGCACAGTTGTTGGGGAGAGTGCCCTAACCGACATACTAAAAGTCCCCGCTGATGGAGGGTGCTCAGGGGTTGAAAGGGGAATTTCTCAGTTTTTCTTAAATATCTCGAAAACTATGGATCTTAGCGAAAAAAACTTAATTATAAAATTAAACTACATTGAATTTCCTGCATAACTAGTTCTAAATGATTTATAGAATGAAATTTTAAAAGATACAGGGGGTTTAAAAGTGAATTTTTCAAAAATTCCTTATTGTAATGGTAAAATCAATTAAAAGTGCTGAAGCAACAACCCCCAGAAAGACCCCGTGCCTATACAATAATTATACGAGGGTAGTATTGTATGTGTCGAGAGTAATGGCGGTATCAGGAAGGGGGGGCGACATGAACAGTCGTGTTCCCTTCCTCCCCTCACGTCCGTTCCCCTCCACTAGATCCCTTTACTCAGTCTTTTGGTTCTGTTAACGCTCCAAATGAGTGTATTTAGATAGTATAATCTAAATCTACATATCTACGCTGAATTTGACTTAAAAACTCTCAACCAGTCTGTCACAATTTGACAGAAACATTTTCTTGCCATTGAAGAAATAAGACCAGGCGTGTTCAATTACTAACACAGAAAATGGCTGCTAAAGGAACTGAAACGAGAGTCGCTACAGGGGATGCTGATACTTATATTGTGAGATCTGGGCTAGAGAAAGCAACTTCTCATCCCAAGGGAAAGACGTAGACCGAGTCGTGTTACTGATTGCTTTGGCACCAACAGAAAGTAACATTTATTTTATGAAGCCTGGAAAAAAAAAGTAGAAGCTAAATTATTTTTTACAAGAAAGCTGCAGAAAGAACTTTCTTTTGTCCAAACCATCCTCCTTCTCCATATACATTCCATGGCTGCGACACTACACCAGATATTTACAGAAAAAGCGAGCCACTAGTTACATTGTTCAAAAATCAACTAAACCAGATAAAAACATTGCTGACATCTTTTATAACTCCTCATCAACACCAGATGATATCTCACAAGCCGGTGAGAAGGTGTTCCTAGTACAAAGCCGTTGCTGATAAACATAATTCGAATAACCATAGATATGCAGCATTTCTCAAATCATCAACCAAGATCAGAGCTGATCTTCCCTCAATTCCTCCAACCAAAGGAGAGCCGGAGCAACACACTTTTAACAATGTGTTTCTGCTTTGGCACTTTTAATGGTACCTGTACCAAAGGTGCACCTCTAGAAGAAGAGGATGAGTTCGAACTTGATCATATACTAGAAAAACATGGTGAAATTTAATTACCAGCAAGTGTAAAAATGGGTTATGCATATTTTTTATGTATGTATGTATGTATATATATATAACATTACGTTATAGAAATATATAATATGTTATAGATATATTGTAATAGATAGCCGCTATTTTGAAATATAAATTTTCTTTCATAAAAATAAAACTACCATTTTCAACCACTTATTGTAATTATGTACTTTTTCAAACTGCTATAATATTCTAAACTATTCATCCTAAGAGTAATGTGTAGGACTATTTTTATAGGAAATTTAATTTAGTTTAATTTTATACTTAGGTTTTTTTGCTCTAGGATCCATAGTTTTCGAGAAAGTAGTTAAGAAAAACTGAGAAATCCCCCCTTTCAATCCCCCTTTTACCCCTGAGCACCCTCCACCTGCGGGGACTTCTAGTAATGAAACTATTATGAGGGTTGTTGATTCAGTACTTTTAATCGATTTTACCAATACAGTAAGGAATTTTGTCATGTTGAAGTGACAATGTTCTTTTTTTCTCTCATCAAGATACAATTTTTTTTAACAGATTCGAATTTTAATATTTCTATTAAGATACAAATTCTTCTTAAAAGATTCAAATTTTAATATTTCTATTTTTGTTAAATCTAAGAATTTTCTGTATTGAATTTAAAATATTTAATCCACATTTTATTTTTATTTTACATGTAATAATTCACTGTGTTTGATTTAAAACATTTAATCCTAAATGTTAATAAGTCACTGTGTTTGTTTTGAAATACTTAATTTACATTTATTTTAATTCTAAATACTAATAATCTTCTGAGTTAAATTTAAAAGCTTCCATTTCATGTGTACCTTATCTTGGGAACTTGGTTTAGCAAACTACTTTTCTAACAGCGAAAACAGATTCGCAGCTTCATTTTTTTATCCCCTTAATAGTGCAAGTGTTTCAAAAGCCAATTCGGACCCAGACAATCTCGGTTTGAACACAATCCCACAATCCTTTGTTGGAGAACGACCCACAGATCCCGAAGTCTAGTTGTCATTCCAGAGAGGAAGTCGGTGTATTCCCTTCTGACCCCTGACCTGTTTATTAAGGTTCAGAGCTCTTTAGGACGGTGGCTTCACTTTGTCCAGCGGAAACACTTGTCCTGTAATATACTGACCATATGGCTTGACACGCCCCATATCCGCTCTGCTGTGACAGCTAGGAAGTAATAACTCTTTTAAAATCCACCAGTTTTCCCAATTAAAGCAAAATTCTGGATTCGTTACTGATAAGAACGCCTCTTTCCAATTGGATTAGAAGTAGACATTTAACTGCGTAAAATATCACTCGTGAAGCAGTTGGCGAGGTTGGCTTCACTTGGCAATTAAAATTTAATTCTCACTGTGCCTTTGCTTTCTTTAAGATATTGGCGGCTTGTGTTGTAAAGTTTAGTTAAATCACTAAAAGCCAATTAGAATATTTATTTGTTGAATTCTAAAAAGGTGTGAAAATTTA
>BGPR01004172.1:44996-117796 GCA_013235015.1 Araneus ventricosus | reverse complement strand
TTTGAAAATGCAAAAAATTATCTTTTCGGTGATATTATTTAAGTTTCCGTACATGTTTTTTTTCCAATTTTAATAAATTCTTAAAAAATATTTTAATCCTAATTTACAACAATAATTTTCATTTTTGCAACGAAATTCAAACCGTGTTCATTGTTTAAAACAAATACGTAATTGTGTGTTTCTCTTAGATAGTTCATTTTTTAGTTTTTTTCCATTTCTGAAGACGATGTTGCGAAGTATTTGCTGTTAAGGCGCATTGATACACACAGAAGATGCGTATCAATGTGCCGCGGAGTAAACTGTATCAACCTTCCCCACGAAACTTTTTTAATTAAAACAAGAGGTCACGCAAAATCAACCTAAATAACCTCAAAACTTTATATAGCTCAAAAAATAAATGTTTTTCCCTACCTTTGGAGTAGATTCACTGGCAGGAGAACGTAATTAGTGAAAGAAATCACACAACACGTACTTAGAGGAAAATTTGCTTCGACTAGAAAATTAGCGGTTTGATTCATTTGTAAATTATCTTTTGACTTAACATGGCCGAAAAATATATCGTGTGATAAGGGTTGCAGTGGCATATATATGAGGGGATATGAACATCTTGAGCCATTCCAATCATCAAAATTTAAGAACTGTTTCATTGTTCCCACTTATCAATCTACCCCTATATATGAAAATCAGTAAGAAGTTTTTTCTTTCAGCGCGAATCGAGTGTACCTGCTAATTCTCACAAGACATAAAAAATAATTTGTGTTGCACTAACTAAGAGGACGAGATAACTCATCGTCAGCTCTCTGCATATATTCCTTGCGCACGATTTATTTCGCCTTAGCGATGAAGTGTCAAACAATCCAGTGAAGAAACTGAACGCAGTTGCCTACCAGCCTTCTCACCACAAAGAGTAGATTGGTGTCTTAAAACTTTATCAGTTTGAATTCGATGAAATACTTTCCTAATCTAAAAACCACTATGACCCCCACCGGCGGGTGGAAAATCAAAATAAATGAAATTATGAAAATAAATTATGACCCCCACCGGCGGACACAACGAGTACGGGGATGAGAAAGACGCCGCATAAAAAAGCGGGTTCTCGCTTTCTCGGTGTGCATAATAATGGTGTGGGGTTGAGTTACACCATCTACACTGACCAAACGTACCTAAGGGTTGGGTCGTGGACAGTGGTGACTATTAAGACTCCACCCTCAGTTCCCAACTGCTATCGTGACGACTATCATTCAGATGACGCCGGATGTCTAGGCAGGGCAGGGTTAATTCGATTACTGTTACGGTGTCCTAAATTATGATAATAGGAAAAGCTATATAAACTTTTAAATATTCAATGTCTATGAGATTGATTTTATTATATGATCCTAAACTTATCTATATGTCAAAAAGGTATAGGTCATCTTCTCATTTCTCAGTTGAAATAACAGAAGACTATCAAAGCGAAAATGCCTAATACGGTCGCAATTAGCAGAGGAATGAAGGCAAAAATTGGTAAACGATATAAATGCCCCCCAAAACAAAACAAACCCCTTTTTTCACGTTAAAGTGTCAAGTGAACAATCTTTTATAATGTGGTAAACGTGAAAAGTGTCTGGTTGTACTCGCAGTAGTTCAAAAGGGCATGCAAGGAAGTCGCTGGGGTAACCTTCTTGCGAACTGATCGAAGAGTTTCTTTGCGATTTCCCATTTCACTTTTGGCATTTACTACGTTTACCACTTTTAATCTTCAAATATTTTGTTCATTAGTAAGAATTTTGTTACATCTAAGCCGTTTTCAGTCTCCAGAATGATAGGGTAATAAGTTTAAGATCATTTAGTGCCGAAATTACATACCTGTTGATCCTCTCCTGTGTTGCAGAGAATCTCTCTTGTCTTAATCGTAGTTCTGTAGGAAACCCCTTAAGAATGCAAGACGCTGCATATTCAACAAAAAAAAGTTTTAAAAAACGAACCGGCTAATTTTAAGTAGTAGACTGAACACTCTAGTAAAGAATTTGATTGGAATTTCTTTCAAAACCAGATCGCAAAGATCCCAATCCAGTACAGGGAATGTTCTAGACATCTTTCAGCCTTAAGATTAACTTTTTGAGAATTTAACTTTCCCCTTGGACAATTAGTTTTAAGCATTTCAAAAGTAACTTTCGACCTCATTTGTATTTCAGTAGATACATTTTTATTGCGATTCCTTCCGAAAGGTATATCAATGTTTAAGTAATGACTATGCAATCTTCCCTGCATTTTTCCTTGCAGTTAACATAATTTTCCAAACTAGTAAGTGAAAAATAGCTCTTCTAAGCTCAAGTAATTTCTTAGTTCATAATAACATCTTCGATGATAAGGTATAATTGGAAAACAAGTTCAAGATGACCATATCTGGAAGAGGATAGTGTTCAAACCACCTTCGAAAACACTGTGTATGCACAAACACATTCATATGCAAAAAAAGAAGAATACGAATCTCGAGAATACAAAAAAGTTTCTGAAATCGTTCTATGATAGATGGGTTGAAGTTACTTTTTGATATGATCTCGAATTAAACTTTCTAGAACTAAACAAAAAGTTTCTCAAGATGGTAAAGTTTCTCGAAGTTCTGCACTTGGAAACATTTAATCCTTTCTCAGATTATTAATCTGTTCATTTATTAATAGTACGCAATTGCTTGATTTTAGATGGAATCATAAGGGAGTACTTGACTACTTTGTCATTAATCCATCAATTTCTTACCTAATTTTATTAACTAACCTAAAAAGGGACAATCAGGGCATAAATAGGCATTGTCTGGAGCTGATACAACCATAACTTTACACCCGCCCTGCGTTGGCACCCGGAGTGAACTGAATGACCTGGCCGCCGCGAATAGCGAACTCGGCTCTGTGGCCGACGTATAAAAGCCCCAATTACGAAAAGAACATGCGACGACCCTTCAGACAGAGGTACGACGCGTAAGAACAACACAGTCACTACTTTACCCTTCAGGGAAGCGAGAAACTGTTTACTTATGAGACCACTTCTCTTCCCAATATTTGGGATGCCTCCAGGGCAGTGTTTCTCAATCTTTCAGTATTTGTGACCCAATTTTCAATCATAATTTTCATCACGCCCCATCCTCACCCCTCATACAATAATAATGTGTACAATAATAATGTATTTTTGATATTTTGACGCTAAAGCTACAGTACGACCTTAATTACAAACCTTACAAATTACGAAAAAATAAGTAAATTTATTGATGTTTGACAACATCGATCTGCTGCACTGAAAAAAGCAAACAAGAGCATTTCTTATACTATTACCATTTTCAACATCTTACCTTTGCGAAACCAAATTTTCTGCGATGACGGCTTTGAAGACAAAATTTAGATCTCAGTTAAATATAGAAAAAGAATTCAGAGTATGTATTTCTAACATTAAACCTTCATTCGAAAAACTTGCTCTACAAAACATGCCCAAGGAAATATTAATAATTATAGTTTAATAATTCACTAATAATTATTAAACTTGTTTCTAATTTAGTATTAATAAGTTGATTATTAAATACATTGTACAGTACTGATACAATCCTATTTATAAGTATATTATATCAGTGTAAATATGTATTTTATTTTTTATTATGTCAGAATGTATTTTGAGTTACTTTCCTTTCAGTAAATTATTCAATTCTTTTAATAATATTTTCTTTTCGATATGCTCGCTCCCCCATTTAGTGTTATCACGCGCCCTAAGGGGGGAGCGCACCACAGATTGAGAATGGCTGCTCCAGGGGAATGAAGCTGATAAAAACTACATGAATTCTTGTGCGTTAAAGGGGAGGACGCAGCTGGGAATGTATAACATTGAAAGCAAAGGAACCAAAAATTATACCCGCAAATCACATGTTTCAACGCTATTAGTGAAAAGTATAAAATTAAAAAAAGGGAAGAATGATGAAAAATTAAATTTATTATCGTATCCGCTAATGATTTTAAATTTTTATCATATACATCAGGATTTAAACTTTTTTTCCACTTGCGACTCCTCTTTGTCCAAGGACATTTCTGCGACTCCATTTTTGGTTGGAAAATATTTTCCCAACACTAAGTATGTATTAAAACAGGAAAGAAAATGATGCATTATTTAATGCAGCTGTTTGATAAGTTTTTATTAAAATATCTTATCCTTGACGGCTTTCTTAATTTTCTTTAATTAATAATATCCCATTTTTGGTTGGAAAATATTTTCCCCACACTAAGTATGTATTAAAACAGGAAAGTAAAAGACGCATTATTTAATGCAGCTGTTTGATAAGTTTTTATTAAAATATCTTATCCTTGATGGCTTTCTTAATTTTCTTTAATTAATAATATTGAAAAATTGGACAAATAGCCACTCCATTAGAATTTTCTGTAACCCATAGTTTAAGAACCATTGGTATATTAAAAATACAAAAAGAAATTTATTCTTCATTTATCTTGAACAATTTAACTGTGCATTTAAAATTCTATAAATACGAAGTATTGTTTTTGTAACAGTACGTAATTTCTCCTTTTAAAGTGAAATCAATTCATTATTTATTTAATAAAAATGTTATTTCATTAAAATTCAGTTTTTAAATATCCACTGTTCTAGCTTACTCAGAGGTAGTTTTCAGACACTAATTTGCATTCTGTATCAAAAGATTTATTCTGGAAAAAAAACACATTTCAGTTGAAAATACTGCTAATTAGCAATTTCTTTAGAGTAATCTTCTTCCTTTGAACTTACATTGCAGTGAGATTAGAATTTAGATAATTTTGAGTTACAATGCAGTTCTTTACGTTAATTGTTTCAAATAAGTGAATTTTTTCAGTGCACTTTATTTGACACTTGCTGCTGCGGTGCTTTCATTACAAAGTTAACAAATTGATTAACATTAGTGCTAAAAATTGTCTGAAACTGCTCCGCCTTTGTTTACTGTACAAATGTGTACTTAGAAAATGTTGAAATAAACACTAAACAGTGCTTACTCTGCATGAATAAAACTATGTAGTGAATAATTATGTCAGAATGAAGCAAAATAATAATTTTTTTAAATTTATGTCATAAGAAATTCCAACTTTTAATAATAGGTAAATATTTAATTTTTTAGTAGAAAGGGTTTATGGTATAAGTCACTCTTATATAATGAAACATCACGAAATTCGCACATGATGAAAAATATTCAATCTTCTTTTTTTTTTCCTTTCTCAGCACATACAACAAATTCTTTGGCAATTTTTCCTATACCATACAGCAAGGGTTCCCAACTTTTTCACCTTCGCGTACCCCTTGATTATTCTTTTGATTTCGCGCCCCTCCCCCGCTATCATATCCAACTCCCCCCCACACACTTAAGGTTAGCTTAAAAGTGAAATGACTCGAATTACTAACATTTGCAGAACTTATTTTTGATTTTACACTTTAGGCCATTTTTTAAAAAGTTTTATTTACAAAGTAAATGAAACCAGTATTGTTATTATTTCGTTCCAACTTCTAAAAATAGCTAAAATTTACACTTCGTAATAATCAACTTTTCAAGTGGTATAGTTATTAAATTACAGGTATTCACTTGGAGAAACAAAAATTCTTTACGTTTCCGTGTTTCTGCCATTAACAACTTTGATTTCGCGTACCCCCTACTAGTCCTCTGCGTACCCCCAGGGGTACGCGTACCACAGGTTGGGAACCTCTTCCCTACAGTATCGCTGTCGTCATTGTAATCGATGAATATGTTAAACTCACCATAGTTTAACACATTCATCGATATAGGCAAATCAAATGCAAGCTCCAAGAAAGACAAAAAGTAACCGTGCTCGCTCTAGACAATTTATAAATTAAAAAAGAAAGAGGTGGACGTATTCTACGGACATCTATTAATATGTTTAACTTAATAAATTTGTTATGCAAATCAAATTCTAATGCGCAGCGAAGATTCCTGAAGGACGAGTTATCTCGTCCGTAGCGATGAATGTGTTAAAAAAATAATTAGAATACCCTGATAAAGAATCCAGACACACTATTTTGTTTTCGTTATCAGGTTTCATTTGGGTTGATGAAAAAAAATTATCTGAATGCACAGTAATGCATTGTCAATACTAACGTCACACAACAGCTCCGTTTAATAATTTAATTAATTATTTTTACTTTGTAAAAGATAGACAATACGCTTATTCAGCAGCAGGTGAAATTATCAGTTCATCGAAACTGCACAAAACGTGTGTTATCAGGTAGACGCTCATCTATCTGTAAAAAAAAAGAAACGGGAATCACTAAATAAGTCACTAGTGTAAAAAATCTCATACAAAGGTTTAGTTAAAAAAACAATAAATTGGAAAAGTAAGAATTTTTTATTATTATTATTTTTCCAAGAAAATAATTTTTGTATTTTTCTTTCCCTTATTCAATATGTCGATTTATATTTACAAATCTCATTTGTTTTTGTTTAATTTTATGCTTTATTATTATTGAATTTTTCGATGCATTGCGAAGAGTTTACGAATTTTTTTATTCAATAAAAAGCCAAGATCAAAAACATTTGTCATGAAACTGCATTTGAAATTACCGTCCTCAACGAATCAAAAGATTAAGCACTTCCTGCTTCCTATTGAACCACGAGCCTTGGTATGTACCGTCATCGAGAGTACTCGAAAGACTCGTTCACCAAATTCCACTTATTACGCCAAAGGTTGAACGGAAACTTGGCACTTACTTCCTATTCGCGTTCTCGAGGAGATCCCCCTGTCAAATCTTTTGCTGTAATACTTTCACAACAGATAAAGGCAAAATACCACACTAAAAAAACAATTCAACTTTTAAGAATTTTGAATCGTAAATTGGCTAAGGGCATTTGGAAATGGCATTCCTTGAAGGCTTGGAGTTCGAAAATAAAATATTCCTTTATCCTCTCTATGGCAATTTAGTGTATCCGAATTACATTTCATCAGTTTTTGAACTAAAATTTATAACTACTGTCTATATTTTTACTGAACTTTAAGAATAACTGTTATTGACTCAACTCATTAAATGCCAAAACTCTATTATTTCACATTTTCAAGAAAAAATAAAACAATTGCATTAACGTGATAACACGATTTAAATATAAAAGATAACACTGTTTTGAAATTTTTTAATTAGAATTAATTAATTAATTTTCAATTAATTTTATTTTTAATTAGCTAAATTATTTTGAGTTTGTAACTTATATAAAAGTCAAGTCAACATTTAGGTGCAACAATCGAAGTTAAAAGTTCCACTGCTTAGGTAGAAATAAATAAAAAAGTGCCCTAAAAAAGGAACAATAGTTAATACAGGGTGAAAATTATTGAGCTATATAACATAAAAAATAAAATTTTCAAAAACCACTGAGTTCAAAAATTTTATTCCAATTTTAAGTAACTACAGATATTCGGATTTAATTTATGACATGTTCGATATGCTTGCCATCAATGCCTATGACGTGGCGCAGAAGAAGAGCAAAATTCTGAAAAAATCGCTGAAGTGTCCAAACATCGACACTACCAGTTCTTTGGAACTTTTCAATCACATTTTTGATTGTTATAACACTTGGACCGGTTGTCTTCAGCTTGTACTCGGTCGCAAATTTCCTTTGAGCCGCAATCGGGCTGTTATTGCTCGAATAGTAGGCCTTGACGATCGATATACGCTCAGAAACGCTGTATTCGATTGATTAATTGATTTGAAGGTTTTTTGGGGATTTTAGCTGCAAAGGCTATCATTCCCGTATTCACAAAACGTTTAAATTGAAAAATGTCAAAACTGTATTCGACATTTTCAACGAAAGATGAACAACAAAAATAATAGTGCGCATGCTCAAAAAAATCCCAACATGCCCTGCATACAACCGCCAAGTTTTAACTGAATCTCGCCAACGGTTCAAAAGTTATCAAAGTTTTTTTTTTTCATATAGCTCAATAATTGTCACCCTGTAATAACTTAATGATGTTAAATATATTATAAAAAAGTTTGAAGTATATTCGGGTCTCTGAGTCGAAATATCGCAGCGTAATAATGTTTGAGGCTTGATTCGTCTCTCTTTGCATTATTTTTAAAAATTTACTCTTAGTTAACGATAACGCGCACACAAAAATGTATTCAATATCGTCCCAACGCTCCTGGGTTTAAATGCAGTAAATAAAACAATAAAAAACTTTATTAAAAATTTGTTGAAATCAGGGAAAAATTGTACGGAAGTAAAATTGTAGTACAGTAGAATCTCGGGAATCCAAACTAATTGGGACTGGCCTCTGTTCGAATTCCAGGAAATTTGGATTATCGAGAATATTCGATAAATACTCTTTTATATACCAAATACAGTGAGTATTGACTTTGGGTACTCCGTGAAAGAGTATGGAAAGAGCTTGCGGCGATTCGCATCGTGGAGCAGGTTCGGTTCCTTACGTTAAAAGAAGATAACCGATTTTGTTTCTACTAATTAAGGTACTGTATTCATTCTCAAATGACAATTTAAATATTTCTTTTAAGTTAGGAATAAACATTAGCGTTGTTTCTGATTCGTAATTTTTATTTTCCTTCATTTTTGAAATAAAAAAATCTTTCAGAAAATTAAAAAAGGATGTTCGGATTATCCGAAGTTCTGGATTCCTCGGTTCGGATTCCCGAGGTCCTACTGTAATTGAAAAGCTATTTTTAAAATTATTTTTAAAGTGGTGTAAAAATATCCCATTAATTTTTAACGATTAACGATTAATTAATTTTTAAACATTAATTAACGATTAATTTTTAACGATTAATTAATTTTTAAACATTAATTAACGATTAATTTTTAACGATTAATTAATTTTTAAACATTAATTAACGATTAATTTTTAACGATTAACGCCCGATTAATTTTTAGCATTGTTTCTGATTCGTAATTTTTATTTTCCTTCATTTTTGAAATAAAAAAATTTTCAGAAAATTAAAAAAGAATGTTCGGATTATCCGAAATTTCGTATTCCTGGGTTCGGAGTCCCCAGGTTTTACTGTAATTTAGAAACATTTTTTTTTATGTCTGGTGTAAAAATGCAGAGATGCAAAATGCATCTTTGCATTTAAATGCTCCGAAGTTATTGAGAATAAACGTTAAAATTCCGATTAATTTTTATTTAAAAATCTAATTAAAATTTTGAAAACCCTTTCTTAGTGAGAACCTACTACACAAGAAGTAAGAAATAAATACGTACCAAATTTGGCAGCTCGAGGTCCTCTGCCCTGTAGAGGGTTTTGAAATTTGTTTTCTAAAGAACTGTTTAAGACATTCATCGGGTTTTGTGATAATTAAATAATTATAACCTTCTGTGAATAATATAAAATTCATTCATGCCTGAACTTAGAAAACAAATTTTTACTAATTGTCACTACAAATTAACTGCTACTACTGTTAATCAAAATAATTCTAAATCATCCCAGTTTTATTCAAATTGTGAAACAAATAACTTCGTTCGATTTACGTTAAGTTATATGGAATATTTTTTTCTTATGTGTATTCAAATTCCCTAATGTATTTAAATGCGATTTCGTTGCATTCAGTGCATCATTGTTTCATGCTTTTTATATTCCATTTTTGAATGAATTTTGTGAAAATTGGTAGAATATTTGTAACGTAAGTATTATTTTTCTGAATTGAAGCTAATTAATTTATTTTAACGTAGAATTTCGTTTGTTTTATATGGCGCAAAAGCCATATTTGGCTATGCTGCTAAAAATACTTTTTAATGGGAAGAAATGTGTGATGAAGTATACAAAATAAAAATAAACATTATTGTGAAAGAATCATGCGTTTTCTATCTTTTAATATATAAAGTGAGTATAGTTTTTGTTTAATTTATACTTTTTATCTTATTACTTTGCTGTATTCAATTGTCTACTGCTTAGTGATGTATGTTTAAATCACCTGCATTTGCATTTTTTAAAATTGGTTTTAAATAATTTAATAATTAGAAATAATGCTTTAATTTATTTATAGCTTTTTTGATTTTGAATAAGAAAGTTTTTTATAAAGAAATTTTATTTAAATGAGTAGACTAATGTATTTTGTCTCAATGTCTCACTTAATTAAACTCATTTTAATTAAAATTAAGTTAAAAATAATTTTTACCTTTTTCTCTATACAAATTTCTGTCAATGTACACATATATGGTTAAAAATTTAAAAATTCCAATGTTTAGTTAATTTTATCGAAGAGAAAAAAATCAAACAATTCCAGAGAACACTGAATTAAACAAAGTTATATTTAATGAAACTGGAGTTTTTAGCAAAAAGAAATCGCTTTTTGTGAAATTATTTTTTGTGCAACTGTAAAATTATAATATTGTTCTCGTGCTTATCATAATACGTTCTTTCTTAAACAAAGGGGGCTTTATAAACTTCTACATTCTCTATCCGATTTCTATTAAAAGAAATGTATTCTGACCCCGAAGAAAGGAAATAAAGTTTTAAAAATGAAAAATTACTAATATAATAGCCCAGATCTATCTCTCGGTAACGCTCTGACGACACCTACAATAAAATTCGCGCCAAAGCACTGCGACACGTTAAAGAGCATTATTTCGTTGTTAGAGAACCTAAATTTCAGTAATTTCAAATTTAAAAGAGTAATTGCCATTCTAATTTCAAATTTAATAGCTCTAAAATAGTGAAATAAAATTTTCTATCTATTGTTATAAATGTATCTCGCTATGATTAATAGTTCCCGAGAAATTTTAAATTATATTAATCATATATTTCAAATTAATTTCTGTTTTTTAATAGAAAGTAGTAAATCATGTCAGTGGTATATCATGCGCGTGATATAGTTTGGACGCCATGATGCATCTGATCAGTGGCGAATCCAGGGGAGGGGCTATCGGGCTGCAGCCCCCCCCCCAGAGCTAAACCAAAAATCTTGATTTAATTTAAAATCACTACAACTGTTTGATCTTAATTTTCATTTTAAAAAAATAGCAATAAAATCGTGACAACATTGCTTTCTGACCTGACAGGCTCGAAAATTTTCCACTTTTCTAGTCATTCCACTTGCACTTATAGCGTTGGCGCGGTCGAAAACATTTTTTGGCTAGTTATTTCATTGTATTTTTTATTAAATTATCGAAAATATTGTAGTGTTCTTTATTATTCTTATAGTCAGGAGAGGGCTTATATAAGCCATGAGGTTTGACATTTGTCACTACGATACAAAATTTTTATGACCTCAGTCCCCCCCCCCAGATCCGAATCCTGGATTCGCTACTGCATCTGATTATTTATTGCAATCGTGATGATATAATTTGATAATATTTTTTGGCAACGTTTGACAAGCAGAGAAATACTTTGTTTTGATTAGAATTTCGAAAAAGAATTCCTTTGAAAGTTTAACTTTTGACTTACGTTTGACAAGCTGAGGATTTCATGATTATTGAATTATAATAAAATTGTTAAACAACGAAAAATACTTCACACGGAATGTTGTTTACCAAGAGCTTTTTTGAATAAAGAAATATGTAAATAAAAAAAATATTTCCTGTCATAAAACATATCTTTATTTTATTTGTTTTCAATCAATGTTAAACATTTCTCTCGCATATATATCTATTTAAACACGTCAAATTTGAAGGAAAATCTCTTGAATGAAGAGGCAATTTGCACCCATCATAGCATGATGGGAGATTTTCTAGTTAAAATATAATTACTGTGATAAAAAAGAAATAATTTTTCATAAAAATGAACTTTGTTTTAACAATCAGATATGTGCTGCAACTGCATACCGTTGTTTTGATTCTCACCATTAATTTGATGGTTCATTAATAATTAGAGAATGAATATAACTAAATGTCTTCTAATTATAACACTGCTTCCAACTAGCAGGAGTGGTCTCCCCTAAACTTTCTCGTATACTCCTAACAATGTGCAGAAAAAATAAGCTAAAAGGCAGCAAAACGAACAAGTGTCCCTAACGCAGTGAAGAAAAAAAGGAATGACGGGTGATTTTCTAGTTAATTAATAATAATTAAAATGAAATTTTAGTAGAATAATTTTTTAGAAAAATTAATGAAATCTTTTAAGCTAAGAAGATGTTCTTAACTAATTTTGCTTGCAAATGTTGAGGAATCCGAAAGAAGTAGAACCTGAAGGAACTATTGCCATATCCCATTTGGGGTCACGACTCACGGTTTAAAAAGTTAAATTGTCCAATGTGAATATTTGTTCAACGCCAGCGAGAAATTATCGTTAATTAATATTTATTTTATTTCATTTCTGCATTTTATTTATAATGTAAAATAAACGCATCTTTCTGTCAGCCTGTTAGTTTGTTTTTCTGCTTGTTACAAGAACTCCGAAACGATGAGCAGCAGAATCGTGAAATGTACACCTGTCATTCTGGTGTTCATTTCTAGGTTAAGAGCGCTATTTTCAACTTTTAAAGATAATTAATTGAACTGATATTTAATTATGACAAATTCTTGAATAAAAATCATTGTTTAGTCGAACTTAGAAAAGCGATGAAAATATTTGCATTTCCGGCCGGTCAGTACTAACTGACGGAGTAAAATAAACCAAATATTTGAATAAAGAATGAGTTTGAGACTATCACAGGCAAAGTGGAACTAGTTTTTTTATATAATACTGTGGACAATATATAATAATGAAATGTAAATCGAAATTTTTAGCGCAGGGGTTAATCAACAGGCATGTCATGATGAAGACATAAATGACATAAATAATATTTTATACAAATTTCAATATCTTGGAGAAGATACCGAGAGTGCAAAATTAATAGTAATTAAAAAAATAATGCGTATTATTTTAATATTTATTGGAACTAAAACGTATTTTGTTTAGATCAACGCTATTTATTATTTTTTATTTTTCTCTTTTGGCGTATTTTCAATACCCTTTTGTTTGAACGAAAGTATTTTTTCTTCTGTTAACGATGGCAATTCTAATTTGCTTGAGTGAGAAATAAGGATGAGCATTTCTTAACCTTATAGTTCGGAATGCAATTTTCCCAACCCTTTATTTTTTTTTATTCCGTCAGGGTCACAAATCCCTCTCTAACGATGCATTCTGTCGACATTTCCCATTGTCAAGAGAAGTTCTATTTAAAATTTTGGTCAGCAGAACTTTTTTTATTTTTAAATCGTGCCCTCGCTACCTACGTCAGACCCTCTACTAATGAGTGTTCTGCAGCCTCATACGCCCGATGCCTTTCCCTTTTGGGACCGACGTGAGTCCTTGAAGAAGGCAGAGAAAAGAAATTAAGACACAATCAAACTTGGCGAAATTGTCTTCACCGGGATCCTTCAGAGGGCGCTACCGTCGAGCCTTATAGTAGGGTTCTGTGTTATCTAGTGTTCCAGACCTCACAGTGAGCACGGAAGAGGCCTGTGCGATCTGTGTTTTGTGTGTCCGTGTGCTTTTTACGTCGTGATGGTTCGGCGTTGAAACAAAACAAGAAAAAGATTCCAACGACACGCGCGACAGTAGATATTTTTTCGACTTTTTTTTAAGTATATTTTTTCCTTTTTTTGTATCTTCTTTTTTTTCTTCTCTGTGCTGAATAGGATTTCGTCGGGACCACATAAAAGGTAGGATTTAATTTATATTTTCTTAATAACTAATTTTTTATTAGATTGTCAACAATTCGAGTGAAATTTAGCATGCAAATTGAAATTTTATTTCTAAGTGTACATTCATGGACTGAAGGAAATGTTCTACAATTTTAAACTTCACCAAAGGCAGACACCTAACGGATACCTAGCACTGAAGATTGAAGACTGTTTGTGATAGCTTCTAATGTCTCGAAAAATGCACAAAAAAGCGTTGAAACAATCTCATTAAATTGGATTAACCAGCTCAAACGCCTAAAACGGAGAGCAATTTTTTAACGGGAATGCAATACACCTGTGGATATCACCTTATGAACTTTTGAGGTTTTGCATTCTGATTTGAAGCGAAACTGCTGAAAAAACTTTTAGTATTTGAAAAAGCCTGAAATTAAAGCTTTAGATTTGATTTTAAGCTTCAATTTACTTTTCACAAGCTCAAAAATTATTTTCAGCATTTGCTGAAGAATTGTCTTATTTCGTTATAGTTTTTGTTCATTTCTTCTCTTCTAAATTCAAATAATTGAAACCTTAAGAATTTGAAAATAATTAATTTAAGATGTCTTGGATATGCAAGCGATTCTTCCTCTTACTTAAATTAAATTTATTTAATTTAATTTTTCGCTTTATTTTAGTATTTTTATTTGTCTATTTTGAATCTTAATACTTTAAATAATCTTAATGGTTGAATTTGAATCTTAATGCTTTGAAAGAGAAAGAATCATATAACATTTCATGTTACTTTTTGTTATTATATTATGTATCTTAATTGAAAATTTCAAAAGCGAATATTTTAACAATTTGATGCTATAACTACTTCTCTTAAAACTACCTTTTATCACTTATTAAAAATATAACACCGTTTTTAATTATATCTAACTTTATTACTATGAAAATATGGCCTAAATAAAGGGTATAGAATTAAAGAGGGCATCTTAAATGCAAATTTAATTAAATTATGCTGCAAATAACTAACTCGACTTAGAACATGAGTTTAGAATGCTCCGTGTTATAAATTTAGCTTAGTTTCGTTTCAGCTGTTAAAAAACATTAGGCACACTAACCTATTATTCTGATAGAAACCCGCAAGGAGGTACGTTAAAAATAAAAGAGTTAGGTGGCGCCACCAGTGAACAGAAGGTTGAATTAACAAGAATTTAATCCTACCTCCATTACAAAGTAAGACTCTTAGTTGCTAGTGTCAAAGCCATACACCTGCAGCATTGTTATCGAGTTGAACTTGCATAAGTATGCCTTTCTTCTTACTAATGTTACTTGAAAATATTTAGATGCATTTAAGGTGTTATAATTCCCTAATAGGTAGTCACTTGCCTGAAATGACTTTTTTTATTACTTGTTTGCAAAAAGCACTCTTAACGAAATAGTGAAATTTAATAGCATAAAATACCTTTTCAACTTAAGCATAATTAATTAAATGCTTGAACTTTAAATCTTTGAATAAGGCTTGTGAATGTTATCTAACCCTTTGCAATTAGTCTAGTAGTCATGGATTAAGAAACGAGGCTTTTCTAGAACGCTAATGAATGTATTCTTCGGATTTCTAACATTTTTATCTCAAACTTTTATTGTAACTTTAAAAATTAGATTTTCTTTTTAATTCAAAAGTACTGAGAAGATAGAAGAGTTAATATCACACCTGAAGCCTTTCAGATTATACCGTACATAAGAAATGTTAAATGACTTTCAGTCCAATTAAGCTTTCTGTACAAGTCTGTGTTATTCTGAATATCATTTAAGAATTCGAATCATTCTCAATTTGACCTGTGAATTTATTATCGATTTAGTTTGTCCACAGAATAGTTGATAAGCTAAGCAAGTATATTGTCGAACATTCTGATAACCTTCACTAGCATGGGTGAACCATGGTGCTCTTGTTGTTTCCAAATTATTTATGCTTATCGTATTACATTATCGAGAAGTAAAGGTTAATTTCTACATACAGCAACCTTTGATTTACTTAAACTGATTACTGGAATAAGATATTTGTTTCGGGACAATCTTTTCTTTTGTAATGAATTCTTTCAAAAATCTCTTTAATACTTTAGTCTAGTGGTAATTAGATAATGCTATCTGAGTCTATTCTTTTCCAAATGAAGTATTCAGAAAGTTCTACTCAAAGAATTTACTTGCGTGTGCAAAAAGTTTGGATTTTTCAGTCTGGATTCAAATTCAAATGAATCGATAACTCTTAGCGCACATTCGATCTACTTATTCCCTAAATGGCTCTATCTTAAAGCCGCCATATGGTCACAACTTTCTTTCTTGAGCTGATCGGATATCAACTTTCCGTTGATATCCGATTAGTACTGTACCATTAGTCATTCATTTGTAATCTACTCGAACACTAAATGAGGATTTGAAGATTTAACTGCTCTGGTTATTGGAATTATAGATGCAAATATTATTAGTGAATTCTGAGATCACATGACATATTTTTTAATTGGTAGTGAGTGCCTCCCAAAGGCTTTCTGAACCTCTAGCTGAGAAGCGATAACTTAGGTCCATACAGTCTCTAAATATTGATAGATTCCAATGAGGTTTTTCCAATTTTGTACATTCATTTAATGATTAAAGAAATGTTTATCTTTTTTAAATACTTACTTTCTGAAAAGTGACTTTGGAGTTGAATTTCGAGATTCTTGTGTACATATATAGCGGAATACTAATGTAGTTAGGATACTATGCATGACTTTATCAAACAAAATATTTCATTCATAATTGATTCATATTAAACCCTAAAATCTTTGAAAGAATCATTCATATTTTTCATTTCTAAATCTCATAGAGCCTAAGTAGTCATTTGTTCTGTTTATTTTCTACTCTTTTATAATTCCTGAGATAATAGGTTCAGATTTCAAACACTTTTCAAAAGTTTCTCTTGTATCTACACTTTCTATCTATACTACTACTATCTATCTTTATTCTTCCTATCTACATGTATCAAGTATTCTTCTAAAATAATAATGTAAAAGAACGATTGTAAAAAAAAAAAAGAGTTCTACTAACACTTGAGTTCCAAAATAGCATGCAGTCATACATATCTCCCCTATTTCGTCAATAGCGGAGAAAAAACAAAATTATATTTGTCCATCTGAAGAGTTGCCACTTATCAATTTGTGGCATATTTAGCGAACAATGCGTAGGTATGTAACCTTTATCAACCCTATCTGCAGTGACTCTTAGATGACGATAGGAACTTACGTCTTCCGTTCGAATAACTCAATATTTGGTCTTACTCTTATTGATAAAAACAAAGAATAGGTATATTCGGCCTCAAGGATGCAGCTGATTGTTCTTGTCGTCCAGTACAAAGAGAATAAAAAAAGTCGGTTATTCTTTTTGGCAGCGAATTTTGTTTCCATCTCTCCATAAAGCTAAGTTATTCCAGCAGAGACGGCGGAGGAGAGAGACGGGGGAAAATGGGGCATTGCATGTCAACAATCTGAACTCGACTGTCTGATGTCATACGGTCTGTTTTGATAGGTTGGTTGTGACTTATTCAAGACCGTCCATTCAGTTATAAAATTTTCCTTCAGGATCGCTCAAGTGCACGAAGCGAGCTATTTCTGTTCGTATGCGAGGCGATTTATTCTAATAGCATGTTTCTTCTATTCGACAATAAACGATCGAATGAAGCAGCTTTTCGTAGTTTCAACATTCTTGTACACAAAATGAAGTTTTTGTTATTAGAATATGAATGCAATAATTCAAAGCGGCGCATTTGAATTTAATTGAATTTAGTTTTGAGTTTCTGATCGTTGCCTTTTTTTAAAAACTAGGCTTATCTATTAGTACCGAGGTCAGCCACAAGAGTCTGGATAATGAATTTCGAAAAAAAAAAGATATAAATACTTAAAGAAATTTGCTAACTTATGCTCATATCTCATCGTTTTATATCCAATTCTTAATATTAAGAAAATTCTTTATTTTTATAACTTTGTTTTAAATTTATGAATATCGAATAACTAAATGTTTGTCTATAAAGGAAAAGCAATTTTTTAACAAAGCTTTTATGACGTTTAATTTGAATGAAAAATGAAAAAAAATGTGCTCACAAACAGTAACTATTCCTACATCGAAGAAATCTTAAGATGAACCGAAGATATTATAGGACAGAGGATGGTAATATTCTTGGAAGTGTCCTTTAGCCTAGGAAGTTTCGAATAATTCGTGCAGATTATAAAGACATAATTACCTATTGCAGAAGTTTCCTATCTAAACAATAAGTTTAGTTCTTTAAAAATATAATTAGCTTAAAGTCGGATGTTGAAACAAATGGAGCCTCTTAGCCTAGAACGATGGAACTCGAATTTCTACCGAATAAGAAAGAAATGTTACACTTTATAGTGGAGAACAGAAACTACAGAACAATTAGATTTTTTTCCCCAGACTTCCATCTTCTACATCTAATGTAATAGCTTAATTTGAGTTAATTCAATGAGAGCTATGTCAGTTTACAATAATTTTTTATTCAATTGCCTACTCGTAAGAATATGCAAAATGTGCTTATTATGCACATTATGCTTTTGAATGAAAGAAGTAAACAGTAATAAAAATGATAGGAAAAGAATGTGAAACAATATACTGATGGAAATCAGATGTGTGATTCAATGCAAAATTTAATCAAGTATATTATAACATATCCGTTCAAATTAGCATACGGAAAATTTATCAATGATTAAATATAGAGTCGAATTTTGTGAGTAAATATGATGATGAGAAACAGCAGCAACGTTAATTTCTTGTACTAAATTTCTTTGGATCTTTATTTGCTTAACTTGCAGCACGTATATTTGTCTCTAATAAACAAATTTACTCTTTTCCTATTTATGAAGTATGCATAGTATTAAATTTTTTGCGAAATGTTTACTTCAACTATCTTTGCATACATTTAACTTTCCAGTACTTGTTGTAGTAATGATCATGTGTGAAATGCCATATTTTGATTTTAATCTGGCAGTTTCATATTTACGAAGAAAAAAATATATGACTAACACTGCATAAAAATTGAAATCTGAATCTTCGTATGTAAGCGTATGCGAATAAAAAAAACTTCAGCTTGTAAAACGTATAACTACAGAAACTTAAATAATCTAATAATATTTCTTTGTTTATAAAACGATAATAATGGATATAATCGGATTTCCAGTTTCTTCGGCAGACGATAAAATAATAATTTTCTTTCCTTATTTTGATTCAACGGAGGCTCTAAAGTTGGTAAATTATATTCACATCGGTATGGATAATTCGCTGTCATTAGTATAAGGTTAATACATTTAGTAAAGCCTTTTTAGCTATTTGTATTCTAAATAACTGAGCAGAAACCTTGAAAATTCGTCATGCTAAATTGTTTGGAAAGCGTTCCACTGGACTCGGGAGAGTTTATTTTGTATCTCTCGGAGACAAGCGATTCTGGGTCTTTGAATTCCTTCAGGGTAATTAGGTTAACCCTTTTTTTGGCACAAAAGGTACGTTGGCTGTTCAAGGTTGGGTCCAAATTCGGCAACAGCCCTGTACAATGGATCCCGCAAGTATTCCATTGCACTTCCAGTTCTCCGCCAAATAAACTAGACGCTAATGATAGTCTTGGAATAGAATAAATAGACGACACGATGAGGCTTTCCGAATCAGAAAAAAAAGGAACCTCGTCCCTCGAAATTGTTTCTTTAAATACACTTGAGAATTACGTTTGCCAGCTGAAGTCCTCGCACCAAAAAATAGGACTTAATATTATGAAACGTTACTTTATACGAGGATTAAACCTTCTACGCTCTTAAATAAATGACTCTGTCGATTATTTCGCGGGGTCTTAGGAGCGATTCGCTTAGCTGTGCAGTGATTTATAATTTTGTCACTATCATATTTGTTCTTTTTTCAATTAAAATTAAATTAGATTATTAATAAAATTATTTTAATAAAGAAAGTTTAATTGAATAATTGTTTTTAATTAATTATTTTCAATTAAAAATTTTCAAATTTAAATTTCTTATTAATTTTTCTAGCAGTTTTTACGCTAATTTATATAGATTTACACAATTTTGAAAAATCATTCTGCGGTGGGTGTATAGTTAATAAAAAAATCTTTTATGGACCATTTTTTCCGCGTGTGGTTTATGACTACATATAACAATTTGTTGAAAGAATATATAGATTCTTAAAAACTAACAAGCAGCTGATTTTTAAAAAAACACGTTTAATGCATTATATTTCGCAAGTTCTTAATTTGATTTACAGAAAGTAATCGATTTGACTTATTTTTTGATCGATTTGATTATTATCGCAACATGGTTTACATTATGCCTAAGAGAAAAATTATATTGACATCATTTTTATAAAATTTCTTCTATTTACTTTTTGATTATAAATATGTTTTTTCGGTAAAAATTCGTCTTTTAAATATAGTGTGTAAAAATTTTAAAAAATGCTAATTTTTTATTTAAAAAATTCATGAATTGTAATTCATGTGACTTACTCTTCTCAAAATTTAAGTCTCGAAATTTGTCAAATTCAAATGACTTTTCTTCGATAATATGCGCAAAAAAAATCATGTCATGATGAAATTTGTCCCGTTGGGCGTTTTTCTTGCATTTAAAAAATATTTCAGTCTTTAAAAGTGTCCAATCCTTACACATGAAACACATTAATCTGCAATTGGTGATGATCATTATTTTTCTGCTTCTTTTTGGTGTTTCACAATCAGGAAAACTGTTGTCGAATCTCAAGAAATAACATTAATAACAATAACAAAATTTAATCAAACAGACAAAGAAGATTTTATTGTCTCACAAATACATTTCTCCTTTTATTGTAATTTTCTGTACATAATCTCAAACGAATCGAAATTAAAAGCAAGGACAAAGTTTTAACAATTAATCACTATCTAAAATATTTACATTACAATTTAACTTTACTTATAACTTTAGTTAGTTTGAAAAGTACAGTCGTGTTTACTTCAATTCATGTAGAAAGCATGCTAATTTCAATTGATATTTATTATTTTAATTGTTGATATTTGTTTGATTGACGACAAATAAAATTTAAAAAAATTAGAAACTATTTTTAAAACAAAAACTTTAGACATAAATATGTTCCATAACACGATTAATCAATTTTATACGAAATAAAATTTAAAATATCGAATCCGAAAAACGGAGAAATTAACGATTTGTTGGGAAATATACCAATTTGTAGTCATTCTTTTTCTCAGATGCATAAGATGACATTCAGGATAAATAGATGATTTGACACATTTCCTTACTGAATCTCCATTCAAAATGAATTTTGTTATTTACGATGGTGACATGAAGAATAAGGAGTTCGAGAACTTCAAAAGACGCCATTTCAATGAATAACATATCGAACGATCTAGTATCTCTGGTATGCGACTGACAGTTGTGGCAATTATGAAATTTTCCGTATTCTTTTAACGTTTTCCTTACGCGTTTCATATGCTATGATAACAGATTGATTTCTTCTAATAAGTCGTACCACTGAATCATTTTCTCCTTCCCTCCTTCTGGAGTTTTCCTCCCTTTCACGGAGCTCATCTGAGGGATCTTTAATCACTCTGTTGCTAGTTTTACTCTTTGTCTCATTGTATTACCGAATGCGTGATGATTAGGTTTTTGTATTTATGAGTAAAGGCAATAATTTATAACTCTACATGAGATCAAAAGGGGATTAATCCTGTCTTTGACTGGCTTGAGATGGGGGGGGAAAGCACTTTCCCTATTCTTTGTGAAAATTCTCATTTAAAGAGAATGTTTGTGATCTCTTGTAGCTCTCTAAGGGTTAAATATATAGATTCTTTTGAAACGGAAAAGCATGATCTTACTATCATTTCCCGACATAATTTCTCTATCAGTGCATTGGTTACTAGGTCAAGGTCACAGTGCATGGTTTTTTCCCTTCTGATAAACGGCAGAGAATTTAATTTGAAAAAGATTCTTTCAAATAATTGTCAGAATGGAAGCTCGCCCCTCCATCGTTTTTATTAAAGCGAAGGTGTTCAGCAATCTCGTTATCGCAGCAATGAAACGTTCTCTTCTCTTCTGCTCTGAATAAAAACCGCACGCCTTTGATGCAATGTCTGCTTGCATCTTTTATGAAGGACCGATTCATTCAGTTTTGTAGCTATGGTTACCGTTTTCGTTCTTTCTTTCCGCGCGAAAAGGCAACAGGTTGCTCTTTGTAGCAGATAATGTTTGCAGCAAGACGGGAGCTTTAAAACACTTCGGGATATCAGTTCTTCTTTATTGTTCTAAATACAAGCAAATTCTTTACATAAAGAGTTTTTTTTATTTTCTGCTTCCTACATAAATATAATGAAACAGCGTTCATAAAGCGGGGTATTTCTTTACCGTGATCTTTAATGCTAAGGAAGTTCGTTCATCTTCTTCTAAGAATCTTTCAAATATATAAAGGATGCTATGTAATCGATTCCTTTTCTTTTGCGGAATATAATAGAAGAATTTGAATTGATTCAAGAACTGCATGTTATTTTTTTTTAGTCAAAAGACAATTGACACAACTTTTAAAGCTTTTTAGTGCATGCTAAATGCTAATCATAGTAATGTTAAACCCTTATAAAAAGCTACTTTTTCAGAGACGAATGTTATAATTGTAGAGATGATTTATTACAGCTCGCTTAACATTATTTCTACTTAGAGGATACTTTTGTGTATTACAGATTAAATAAAATATGGCGGTGTAGTAGGACGTGGATATATTTCGGAAAATCCCTTCTTTAATAATTTGTTTAAACTCTTTACTTTATTTTACTTAACATCAAAATAACAATTACTAAATAGCTAGCTTTACCTATTTGAAAATTTATTTTTTCATTAAAATTGAATAATAATAGGTTAACTTCAATTAAAACTCATGATGGCGAATACAACTGTTGTTTGTATCTGAAAACATTTCGAGAAATTTATTTCTATTTAACATTCTATCTGAATTAGTTATGGATTTTGAGTTTCTTCATTGATATAATTTTTAAAATTGCGGCGTTCAGATCTGTTAGGTTAATTTTCATAAATATTTGGAAATATACCTTTTTCACTCCTCAAATTATTCCTGGATCTTTTATAATTTATTCAGTTATATTTTACTCGCTGGGAAATTGTAACAAATGATATTTAATTCTATAAATACAGTTAGAAATTTATTTGCATAATATATTTAATTTGGAATCATAATTTTATGACTAAATAAAGTATTTTATTCTTTAGTCACAATTTATGAGTCAACAACTTAATGAATTCTACTCATACATCGCATAGTGATTTCACTCATTACAATAAATCTAAAATTATCATCCTATTCCATTCTTATAAAAAGAAGACTGTACTATATTAGAATAAATCCATATAGCACATAGACTCATACAGCGCATGGTAGATTAGATTACATTAGATTAGACGCATACAGAGCATTGTAGATTAAATAAGACCCATACAACGCATAGTGATTTCACTCATTGCAATAAATCTAAAATTATCATCCTATTCCTCTCTAGTGAAAGAAAACTTCTCTGTGTTAGATTTTCCGAACGACAAATCACGCAATTTACACTAATTGTCGGCTGACTGTGGAAATATGCTTTTTTAAAAAGTCGAAAGTTGTCTTCGGAAAAAAATGGTCTAATTATAGCCGGAGAAATAGCTTCGTGTTGAGGACCCTGCAGACAACCTTCCTCGTCATTTTTACCTGTGAGTCGACTATTTACAGCTGGTACAGAAATACTGCCAAGGAGTTCAGGAAGCATTCAAAATATCAGAAGACCAAGATCCGGCACCGAGATTTGCCCGGTAAAACCTTTTTGGACTGGGTGCCAAAAACTCCGGTTGCAAGAAGTGGGAGCAGGTGGATTACTTTACGGCAGAAGTTGAAATATTTTTCGAGGGGCAGGAAGCGCTTCGGAATGCATTGGAGCTTTTTGAGAAATTTCTGTCTCATGCCCCAATTGCGGTGCCTTCTTTTGCATGAAACAGGAAACCAAAAGTTCAAGTTAAAAGAGCGACCAAATCATATGCAAAGAAAGAACAGCAGTGTTTAATAACGAAAAAATTCGAAAATTTCGTCGCTTAACAAGCAACACCACCTTTCTCAATTTTTTGAAATTTCAGGGAGGAAGAAAATACTCAATTTTTTGCAACCAATAACGAATATATTTGAATTTTTGAATTTTTTTTCACATCTAGAAGGAAATACGGTCTCATGTTTATATCATATGTTAAAAAAAATTCAGAAATATTAGTTATTAGTCGCGAAAAATTGAGTATTTTCTTCCTCTTTGAAATTTCAAAAAATTGAAATAGGTGGTGTTACTTGTTAAGTGACGATTTATTCATTGTGAATTCTGAAGTTAACAATTTTGAATACTTTAAAACTAAAAAGAATCTCATAAATGTTTGATAAAGATATGCCTTACTATGAAACCCTTTCATTTTATGCAAAAAATAGATAGCATGTTAACCTATAAAAGAGCTTTGCTTTTTAGAAATTAACAAAAATGCCCGATTAAAAACTTATTGAAACTAATAAAAGTATTGCCTCAAATAATGTTCAAAAATATTTTTTGGAACTATTAGTATTAAGGAAAAACCGCACGAGAATTAGACAAATGTCGTTAATAAGAAAAATTTTGGAAATTTAAGAAGGCGTAAAATTTATTTTTGTGTCATAATATTTTCCGAAGTTATTGCCGAAGAAACGCCAAAAATTTTATTTGATTTTTAATAATTTAAATTTAAATACAGATTTCGGAAATATTACTTCTATGTTGGTATTAACTGCCTTCAAGGTATGCGTGTTCCAAACTTGACAGCTCTACTCCTGTAGAGTACCAACATTTGCATAGATACATATTCGTTTTTATTATCAAAGATAATTTCTTTATCTTAATATCGCAGAATTTGCATTAACTGTCCAATCTTAGAGTATTTTTTTATTTTTTTCCGTTTAAAATTGGGGGCTATTTTTAATCATTATTTATATGCAAATAATACATTTAAATATTGAGACGATTTTGTATAAATATCCCGATAAAAAATTGCATTGATTATCAAGAAACAGATGCTAATAAAAAAATCTTAAGAGCAAAGCCAGTACATGCACAGAATAATTTATTTTTTCTTTACCAGTTTTTGTTTGAAATAAAATCATTAGAGAACTAACAGAAACTTCAAAATTGAGCTATCAAATAGCGGATTCGCCATCATTAAATATGAAACGGGAAATAATTTTAAAGTAATTTTGTTGGAGCATTGTTTGTATGCTTGATTGATGGGAGACATTTATTGATATATTTTTCCCTAAAACTAATATTTTCCTCTTTTAACCCTCTAAAGATTCTATTTTGCATAATATTGAAACAAAAAATTATTACTTTTTAAAAATCATTCAATATTTTTTTTTTTAAAAAAAATAGTTGTTGTTTTTACATTTCCTGATTTACTTTTCTGAGGTTGGATCGAGCAACATTCTTAATGATGTGTTTTGAGTAGGTGTCCATGAAATTAAAAACTGTTTACTTTATAGAAAAATTTTAACCATCTTGAAATAATAACCTTAATCAGCTATAATGGATCTGTCTCCATTTTTAACTCTTTAAAAAATACTATGTCAAAGAAAATCAGGAGCCAAACAATTGTGTCAGACTTTTTCTTAGTGAATGTATAAAATATCTTTCGAGTAGCTTTAAATTACTAAATCAGGAAACAATAAGTAAGTATCTTTTGTTACGATTTTGAAGAAATATTTATCTAATTTAAACGTTGAATAAATATTATAAAAGTAGTAGAACTGCAAATTTTCCCTTCCTAAACATGAAGAATAGGAACACATTCTTTAAAGAAAATCTTAAGTAGGTACTCTCTGTTCTTAAAGCCCTTGAGTTTTAAGAGCTGATGCAATAATTTACGTAGAGATAAAGTTAAGAAAGTCTTGAAGCATCCAACAATTCGCTTGTATTCTGCTTTTTTTATTCGAAGATTAAAAGTATAAATAACGTGACACACCTCTTCGAGTTTTACGTTTTCCAAAGTCGAATTCTTTTTCTTTCTTCACGGAATTTTTCCGAGTAACAGTTTTCTATTTCTAAGCATTCCATCTCAAAATATTGGATTTTCATTATTTTCTCGAAAAATAAAATGCTTGATTTCTATCGATCAAAATCAATCGTTTCAATTCTAAGAAAATTTCAAAGAAAATATAAGCAAAGTATTTAATAATTTTAACAGGAAAGCAAAACAGATTGATTACATGAATAAAATATAAACGGTAATCATATTATATAATTAACTTAAATTTTCAATATATCAGATCCAAACTTGAGCATGTAGCAAAAGTTTCAACTCTGTACAATAAATAATAAAATTCTAAATAGATTTTAAATGAAAATGGAATCCCTTTATTTTAGCAAATTAAATGCAGACGATAATTTTTTGGCAATATAAGAATTATTCTTAAAATAATAATTTTTTTAAAAAACATGCATTTCGCCCCGATTTTGGTTTGCCTTTGTTTATTAAAGCTTTTAAGCAACAATATTAAAATAAAGCATATGACTTAAAATAAAGAATATATATTATCAAAATTAATTATAGTTTCTTATTATAATCTTTTACAGTCGCAATGTAATTTTTAAAACAATATCGTCTGCATATTTTTAAACACCAACTACGAGATTGCGTTAAAAAATTAATAGAAACATGATTCCACTGGCAATCAGAAATTCGAAGCCGAAAGACCGAAGTTTGTGTCAGTCAAACGCGTGTAGGCTTGAAAAATGTGCACGCAGCTTTCGAGTAGACATTAAACGCTATTAAAAATGTTAAAGGTCATTTAAATGTTAGAGAAGGTGAGAAAAGGGATATCTTAAGCAAAACGGTAAGACAGATTATGCATTGTCTATTATTTTAGCGTTTTTTTTATAGATTTTAAATACACTAGCGAAAGGCGTTTCCGAATTGTGGAAATAATACAAAAAAAGAGCTTTCGACAAAGGAAATTATTGAGTGTTAATTAGAAGTTCAAGAAAAATTTATTTAGTTATAATTTTTTAAGCGATTATGTAGTTCATTATTTATTTCTTATTACCATTTTATTTCACTGTAAAAACACTCGAAGAATCTATTAAATATTTTTCCCTGTAAATAGTTAAAAAATCATTTTGGCATTAATAAAGTTGTAAAAGACGAAAAAGTTAATCTTTTATTAATTCTAATGAATAATATGTATTTAAATAGAAGCCGATTTTTCCCTTTTTGATTTGTGAGTGAACACTTTTAAATGCTTTTTTTTTACTTCTAGATCCTTTCGAACAGCTGCATTTACTCGTATTTATTTGATTAAATATCTTTCCTTTACATCAGGTTTATTATATGTGTTAACATTAAGATGCTACAAATAAAAATTGTCACTTACAGAAAAAAATATTTTTAACTAATACCAGAAACTATTTTAGAATACACTTATGTTGTCAGCCATCATCCATCTATCATCTTTGATAGCTTACTTGCTATGACATTTTTTAAGACATTAAGAATTTTTATATAGATCTTTTTAAATCTTAAAATAAAATACCGTAAAATATTTCTATATTCAAGACATATTTTTCGAAAGAAATCGAATTAAAACTACGTTTACCATAAATAGAAAGATTAATCACAAACGTACAATGTCGGAAATATGGATGGGGTATATCTCTTTAAAATATTTGTTCTTGTTCGTTAAAAATAACAAAGGTATATTTTTTAAAATTTAGTCGACTATAGAATATCTCTCGGAACATTTTAAAGAATTTTTGAGCGATTTAAGCAACATATCATGTAAATTCATTTCACAACGACAGTATTGTAGTTATTCATACAAAAAATTCATTTAAATAAAAAATATATAATGAGATTCTATTTTTAATACTATTTGTACTTATTGTTACTAACAGAGGATATTTAAAAAAATAATTTAAAATAAGCAAAATGTTTTAAAGACAAAACCAAACGAATTTCAGATAGAATTGAAAGCTTTTAATTTAAAATACAGGAGATTAACAGCGTTGGATTGGTTCTGGTTATACGAATTTTAATAACGAATCAGAAGTTGACAAAAATCAATGACATAAAGCAGATGACTCAGACACCTACTGAGATCAGTCTAAAAATACCGTTCAGATTTCAAATCAAATAGGCGGTGCTCGCCGATTAAAAAAAAAGTGAAATTTATATTTGGAAACTCGAGCTTATTTTATCAATTAACATTCGAAGTAAACGTCGGTCCAATTGATGACATACGGCATCGCCTTTTCCCATCGTTCATGGGACATGATTGACGTCAAACCATTATTGATGAATGCACTCAGGCACTTCGCGCAAAGGGCGGAAAAAAAAGAAAAGTTTTCAATGTTGGTTCGTGTTGTCAACTTGGAGCGATAAAGATTTCCCTGATAACAAAGCTTTTGTGTTGCATTATTTCCAGCCAGAAAAGTGATATCTGAGTAGGAAAATAGCACGACCACTATGCTCCAGATAAGAATGATTGTTAAAAGTGTCTTCGATTTCGTTGGTTTGCATCAAGTGGCAGTTGTTCTCAACTTTTAAATGCGTTCACTGTTGTCCTTCATGGAAATTGTAACTTTCCAGCCCTACGATAATGTTTTCTTTGCGGTAAAAGCTCCAAGGTAAATGAAAGATACAACCATTTATTATAACTAAAGAAATATGCTAAAATATAAAAATGAGAGATATTTGACAGTACAACCAACGAGAAATTCTACTCGAGTTTCCCAAGTTAACACTAATATACTAGGACTCAGCATACCATAGAAGCCAAGAAAATAAACCATATTGCCAAAAGTTAACTCCAGCTGGCCTTCATCTCACTCCAGTAACGGAAGCAAAGTCTCCAAGATTTCATACTTGGCAACCGCGGTGGCCTGGTGCTTAGGTCTCGGTTTCGGGACCGGAAGATTCCATGTTTAAACCATTATTTTTCCAAATTTCTGACGAGTATGGTGCTCGTTAAATCTGACGGCGAGGGTCAAAAGTCCTCTCATTGGTGTAGCCCTTGGAGAGGGGACGCCAGCTCAGGTATCGTCTTCGTCGTCTGACCTCGATTCAACTTTAAGAGAACCGAATTTAACTGTCTGTCTGTGAAAAGGATAACCCAAATTCGAACCTCTAGTCTGAAAACATTGTCATGTTAATATAACTTACCCAAATTAAATTATGTTCATACTCTTTGCACCAACTGTCTATCAAAACTGCTTTGTCCACTTTCTATCCATTTAGCATGGGTCACTTTCTCACCCATTTCTCTGTTAGGTGGGATATGTGGGTTAAGCTATCTTCCTCAATTTCTGTGTGTCACTGCCACCGGTTTGCCATTTGATTTCCCTAACTTTGCAAACCCCCAAGAACGAAATAAGACTGGGACAGGAGAAGCACCTGTCCCAAGCACCGACTTATGGAAGAGAGAGCAGCCTGAAATCTTTTTATATAAAACACACACACACAGTGTTGCTTTAAAATTTTAAGGAATTTTTTACTATATAGGGACTTTATAAATGCTGTATTCTATCAACAATTAATTATAACTCTCCATCGATCGCGCATTTGATAACATTATTTATGTTATTCAAATTGGTTAGAAATTTCTGTGCCAAAGTAAAATATTTAAATAATTATTGATTAATATTCTGTGGAATATATTTTGCTTTTCTGTACTTTTTGTAACCATCTTTAGTGTAATTAAATATTAGAAGAAAATCGGTATTCCAGAACTGCTATAGAAATGAAAGAGCATTTAATATAAAGTTATATCGCTCATTGTGTTAGAAATCTCCTTCAGTTGTCCTTTAGGTGGAGAGATTAATTGTTTCAATCACTTTTCTTCTTTACTTTTCGTACGTTTAAATATCATGAATGAATGGTAATGTCCCTGACTAAAACATAGAGTTTATCATTCCCTATGCATAAGCTGTTCAAACAGGTGTTCTCCTGCAATGTCGAACAAACCGCAACAGCTAGAGCATTTATCTTGCTTGTGTCTTCGGGCTGGTGGTTGCAAACCATTTCAAAAACTCCACCGAAAAAAGTTTTGGCAGTTATTGTTTTCTGTATTGTTGACTTGTAGGACGAAAGATAACAGATTAAGATTACTTCCTTTATTATAATTAAGAATCTAATGCACATCATTTACGGATTATTTTTAAAGTGATATAGTTAGTTTTTAAAGGATTTGAACAGAAATTATATATCGGAATTTGTTTACGATATTTTGTGACTACTGATTGTACCTAACTGCCCAGGTGAGCATTGCGAATCGTACAATGTTCGATAAGTTCCTCATTGAAACTGTTCCTTTTGGCGTTTTCACTTCTTTCCATCTGAATCATCGAATGTGACAATCCTTGTTCCTTAAATTGAAATTTCTCGAGTTATGGCTAGACTGTTTACAGAAGAACTTGCGTGTAAAAATGCAGTTTATGTGAAAAAAAAATCATTCTACATAATTTTTTTTCATTTTTCATTTTTGCAGTAAAACAGAAAGCAAAATCATAAATTTTCTTTATTTTTCGAAATGTTACTACGATTCTGCTATTCCATTCTTTAAACATTATTAAAAGTAAAAACGGTCCTTCTATGAATTTCATTAGGATATTATATGTCAGTCATGCATCAGAAAACAAATTTATTAGTAATACCTTGAAATTATCGAACTTTTATTGAATTTCAATGGATATAATTCTTTAATTCGATCCCGAAACTAACCGTTTTAATATTTACTGACGTATGTCTGCTAATTTTTTTCCCACGCGCAAGAAAAAGGATTTGGAAAAATTAGTTGATATTGAATGATTACAATTTACCGTGCACCTCATGGCTTCCTTGATTTTGCAGCTATAAAATCTTTTTAAACAATGAACAGAGCTGTCTACTATTGAAGAATCTAATGCTTTCTTTTTCCGGGTGCCACATGCTTTTGCAAATTCCAACCGGATATGCATCACTATGACGTCAGCACGAGCTGCGGAGCTCCCTCAAAAGACCGAACAGGACACTGTTATGTTTCTCTGCCGAGATCTTGCTTCCGTGAAATGGACTTGGCACTTTATCGCTTTTTGGCGACACCAAAATCGTATTGTGAGCTTCATACATACATGATGCAGTAATAAACGTTGACATTGTTTTAGAAAATTTCTTTATTTAATATGTGTAAATACTTACCTTTCCTGCGCCCAAAAATTATGCTTGGCTTTATTTAAGCAACACATTCCTAGGTCAAAACCAAACAGAAAGGAGTGTTTTCAGTGTGTGAACAGTTAAAAGATGTTTCTTTTTACTACATCTTGGAGTTCATCCAAAGTACACTGTTGAAGCGATTATTTCCCTAATAAATCTTTGAACCTAGTTATAGAAACAAAACAGACTGCTAAGAATTGCACGTTTCCTTTCTATAAAAACGACAAAACGTGTCAAGATAGCAAACACTTCACATTTTGTTAAAATACTAGAAAATCAATGCTTATTTAAAGAATCTCAGCTGGGAAAATTATGTGCTTCTTTTTTGCGGTTGGAAGTCTGTAGTTGTGCCTGTGGAATATGGAATGTAAGAGTTTGTTAGTTCTAGAAGAGAGTTTTCATTGTTTTGACCATGTTAGAGAATGCAAGTCGTGGAGGTGATATTTATTGATACCTTTTATACCCAGTTTAAACAGATTTCTGAAAAATATCCGCAATTATTGGTTCAGGAACGTCACATGACTGCTTTTTTATGCTTTTTCTGCACGATATCGTGTCTTAGAAAAGAAGTTCACGACAGTGTTTCCTTTACGGAAATTCATGTCACGTAGTTTTATATATATTTATTTAGATTATAATCCCACGCTGGAGCTGTGTAAAGTCACCTTAAGCAAACAATCGGTGCGTGTATAAACAATCCTAGTAAAAAATAATAAAAATTTATTCTTCGATTCTTGAAAAAGAAATTATTTCGGCTTTTTCAATTGGTTTTTTTTTTTCAGAATTTTGTTTCTCCTTGCTAGTAAAAATTATTTAATGAATGAAATAAAAGAATCTTAGAGACGACGACGATCAACGACTACTACTCTGAACTAAAATGGAGCCTTTATACTTTTCTCGAACTTATACTTCTTAATTCCTTTCAGGTTTGAAAATTATTTTACGTATTTTAGGTTAAAGAGCATTGTCATTGTGATTATTTTAATGAAAACTTCGTTCATTTTTAGAATTCATTTTAAATGGAACAAATTTTGAGAGGCCTGATTTCCTTTTTAAACTGTCAAGTAATTCGTATTAAGAATGCACTGAAAAATAATATATGAAATATAATTAACTCTTAAATTCTTGCTTCACTTTATGCAAAAACTGGCAATTCTTATAACGATTAATTTATATTCTATCAATCATTAGTCATTGATTTTAGTATATTTCTTTATCAGAAATTTTAATTGATAAACTTTCTGAGCTGCAATATATAAGTCTTTTTTTTTCTAAGAAAAAGAAGAAATGTGTTATTTATTATCTTCTTAATGAAAAAAAATATGTTATTTGTTCTGTTCTTAATGAAAAATTAAAAAGCAATAATTGTTTGGTTTTTAAATTTCAAATCGGATAATTCCAGCATCATTTACCTTTAAAAATATTATTTATGCAAAAATTGATATGCAAAAACAAGTTTCAAAGGTTTAGGTAAACAAACAATATTAGTTTTAAAAACCAAACATTACCTAAATAATGTTAAGTTGTTGTTTTTTCTTAAATATTTTGAACTATAAATAGATCGTGCATGATTTCAACCGACACATATCTAGACAGTTTCTGCCACTCAGCTGAGACAGCTCATGTATTTGTATTTAATGCTTCTCAGAAAGACGACGAGAGAAAATACTTAAAGTATTTTACTCCCCTTTTTTACGTTCGCTTTGGAAAGTTATAGCTTCTCATCTGTCTAAATTTCCTTTTGGAAAAATAGAAACACTTGACGTTTACGTTTTACTACGAGCACTAAATCAACCTCGAACAGCTGAGCCAGTTCGAAAACGGAAAGGAGCTGCATTTGGCGATGATCTGGTATTGGCGAGCGTTTTCGGCTTCATCAGACGAACAAATATAATAGCAACCCTATATCTCCACCTGTAAGCTGCAGAGATCCCAGGCATTCTGCTAGAATATACACAAACACTTTTCTTTTACAATTTCTTTTTCCTGGAGGATAAAATGAGTTGAGGAAAGGGATGAAGTTGACGGAAAACGTACAAAGGTTAGCATATAAAGTTGACGGAATCACATGAATATTTTTCTTTTATTGCATTTTCCGTCATATCAGCGGAGTGCCCAAACTTAAGCTCCAATTCTACAATCTAACTTCTCTTAGAAAATCGATTCCTGGAATTGAAAATCAAAAAGTTTTACGAGGATGTGACAGTTTCTGTAGACGTTAACGATTCTGGGCAAGCAATACAATTTCTGATTTGTCTTCGCATTTAAATCAAGTCAAGAGACGAGACTTCTTAAACTACTATAAGAACCCAAATGGAATCATGTATCAAAATTTTGGAATCTAAAATCTTTAATAGGAAATAGCTCATAGTATCCACTACAATAAAAGAAAGTTCAGGAGATAATCTTACTTTATTAAAATTTTCAAACATGATTCGATAGAATTGGTGCTAATCTTATTTACTTTTAAATTGATGCTTCATTCCTCCGCCTATTTTCAAACATTTAAGAACAGTCAAGGTAGAACAAAATTTGTGCCGGAAGGGCAGCATGAGTGGATATAATTAAAGAATCCTTCAGTTATATGTATAAAAAGTATTCTTAGTTTAGCTCTGAGTTAGAATTTATGAATAGATGTGCATTGTGCAAGTTTTTATAATTTAAGAAAACGATTCAATGGCCACCTTTGAGTCCTAAATTGACGCAATTAGCACAGAGTAATTAAAACACTTTTTGGTAAGTAAAAGAACTGTAAAGATCAGTTGAATGAATGAAAAGAGAATAAAATGTTTCTGGACCAATCCTTTGAAGCTCAAATTAAGGGTCACGTTGGCCTTCCCATCCTCGTGATCAAAAGGACAGATTCTAATCTCAAATGTCATGGAAGACGTGTCACGTGTTTGCGGCTGAAGCACGTGACGCCCTAATGCTCTTCTGTTAGTAGGGAGTGGAAGTTCGAAAAGTGGGGTTTCATGTGCAGCAGAACTCCAGTTATTCAAATTAAAAGGGGATCGGATCTATTTGGATTTGAGAAAATTCGGATAATTGGGTTAAGCACAAAAATTAAGTAAAAAAGACCCCAGACATAGAAAAACTTAACTTTAATTCATGAAATTAGACAAAGGTACAGAAAATTGTAAATACTATAAGATTTACATGAAAAAGAAACCACAAGCTACATTATGTATGAATGTTCATTGCATACATGAAATTTATTCGTTGCTGTAGTCGTTAAATAAAACAAACAGGCCGAGTTATATTCTAATTTTCATTTCATTATACGAGAGTGACGGAATGTACGTACATTTTAGTATAAGGTTTCATGCCAAAAGAGAACAGAAGATCCCTGCTTTTTCTCAGGTAGGGATTTAACAGATAGACACGTGATCAAAGTGAAAGGAATATTGGCTATTTTTTAATAAATTACGTAAGAGTTTTAGGGAAAATTCATGGCGACAATAAGTCACTGATTTCGCGATTTGTGTGCGCGTGGAAACGATTAAAATATTCTTTTAGTAATAAATAGGCCAAAACTGAGAGATTTAATATACCTCCAGCGCGGGAAATAGAACGAAACTGGAGTTTGAGAAAAGTGATTTTGTAAAATATATAGTATTAGAATTTGAAATAAAATTAAGTGAGATTATTACATACATAAGTATCAAAGTTACATATGAACAATACAATATGTAAATACCCGATTTTAGTTGGAAAAATATAGGGGGGGATGCGTTCTCCCTTTTTTAACATTTTTCTTTTTTTTTCCCTCCCAAATTCGATTCGAATAATTGGGTTTCTGATAACTGAAGAACCCTTTGAGTTCCGAGCTTCTAGGTGTACAGTGGAGTTAATGTATTTATTAATAATCAACCTGGTGAAAAGCTCGAAATGTGTCGACGGGGAGGAATTTATGTATTAGCTAAGTGTGATTCCCATCTTTTGATAACTGTTCAAAGTTATAAGAATAGCCTTTTTTAAAATCAAACCGGGTCTTTAATGTAACAAATGAATAAATAACATATACATGACATAAATCAATATTTTCACGGAATTTCTTTTTAAAAAACTTTTTAAAAGAAAAGTACTTTTTCTTTTCGATCCTTAGACTTCGTAAAAAGTCAAAAATGATGAAAACGATAAAAATGTGAAGTATTTTTTTCCACTTGAAAATGTGACTTCTTTTAAGCAAGGCAGTATTTAAAATACTCTCTGAAAACTTTACTTTATTGGGACATGAGTTATGAAAGTCACTTTAAAAAAGAGAAAATGAACTGAATAACCTTTCATGAATTCTACTTAAGTGCACCATCTATAAAGCACTTTAAAAATGTTTCGGAGAGTAGTTTTAAAATAATGAAAATAATACCTGCAACAGAAAGAAGTGTGCTTTGTGAAATCTTATTTTTCTTAAGCTTATATTTTATATAATTTTTGAAGATACTCTCCGGAAATGAAAATTTTAGACAACCAGTCTGTTGAATTTTAATTATTTATTTAAAAGTCTTCAAAATTTAATGAATTCACCAAATTAAAACTAACTAATTTAACTAAAACTAACAAATATAGTCTGCAAGAGATTTCTTTTTTTATTTTTCACTTCCTTACAAACAAGATAATTAATTTGTTGATTTAATTTTAGTTTTAATAAAGTTTAATTATTTAGTTTCAATATGAGAATAAAGTTATTTTCCTGTAAAATATTAAAATTTATGAGAATAAAATCCGTAAGAGCATTGTTAATTGATAATTTCGAAGCAAAGTTAGTTTTCTGATTTCGAAGTTTAAGCCCATTGTAAGAATGAAAACTTTAAAAAAAAGCGATACTATGCAGGATATTAGAAAAAAGTATTTTGTTTGAATTTTTGCATTGTGTTTATGCAAATTAGAGCAATATATGTTAGAATAACCATGAAAAGGATAAAGCACTAGGTCTGATTTTAGCATGTAAACATCAAAAAATGTTACAATAAATGATTATTTTCAAATCCTCTTGTTATTTACTTTGCAGTTTTTGGTTATTGTAATTTTAACATTACACTGTCGTACCAGTTTACACATATTAACATTACTGCAGAGCATTCACCTCGAATCTCGTTTTCTTTTTCTTTAATTAGACCGAAATCTTAAAAATAGGATATGTCAACATCGTTCCTATTTTTAAGATTCAAGTCAAGGACTCATTTGCTCTGTCAGCAGTGTTTCAAGAGAAGCTAAAAGATGCGATCCTTTTAATAATTCCTAAGAAAAATTTTCTTGTATCAACAGGACTTAAAATGAAAGTGGAATATGAAATGGAACTTGGGAGCGATTTTTAATGCAAGTAGAAAAACTAACTTATAAAGAATTTTACATAAAAGGATTCTTCAATATCTTGCATTTCTAATTGTATATTTTTTGCCTATTATTTTATTAATTTTTAAAGACATTGTCAATGTTAGAAAACTTATTTTTTATTAAATGTCATATAGGAACAAAATAAAATTTCTTTGTCGTATATGACATTATTTTATATTGTAAATCATTTAAATGAGTCGTTTAAAAATGGGTAATTATCTCTTTATTCTTCAAAATTAAATGGTTCAAGAGATAAAATTGCTAAAAGCTAACTTCATCTCTGTTTAAGAAAAATATAACCTTTAAAAAAAGAAATTCTATTTTTTTTTTTCCTTTCTTGTGTGATAAAACACAGTTTTTTTGTGTGTGTGTGTTAAAAATATAGTCGAAGTTAAAAGGTTAAATCAAAACCATCAGTTAGTTAATCTGTCACCCTACATATATTGCCAACATTAGAAAGTCCCATTAACTAAAATTATTGTTAAAACGGTTCTTACAAATTAGCATCCTGCTTATAACGACACAATTCTTTTGTTATCGATGTCGATTGCACTTATATTTTTCCCTAAATAAAGGTTAGAAGGTTAACTTCTCGTTTCTTTGAAGCTTTGAAAACATCCGTTGTGTTTAAATCGGTTTGCGAGAGTCAAGATTTGTTTCCTGTGAACTTTTTGCCCTTCCGTATTTCGATAAGGGATGTTCTAAATGGAAGGTAGACATACGAATGAAAGTTTTTTTCATGAATGTAAATAAAATATATTTGATGGATTTCTGTGCAGTTAGCATCAGTTGTTGAAACATTGAATTTTTGAAAGTTGGATACTTTCGATTATCATTTTTTCGTAAATTTTTACTTTTAAATAAAAAAAAGAAGTAAGTTATACTAGTGGCTTTTTTTTACTTCTTTGTATTGGGATGAAGAAAAATTTTGAAAGATTATGGCATCGTTAACATTTTACGGTTAGAATTATTTATTCCTACCAATCTTTATAGAAATTTTTCAAAAAAAATTTCAACATATTTAGGTTATGCATCTGTGATACATCTGTGCGACTTTCTTCATATTTGAATTTTTAAGCTAAGCTATTAAGTCAATCTTAAAATTGGCAGCTTATATTTATTAAACTCTCTGTTATTTTTTCTTCTTTTTAGATTTTACTCCCATTTTTATTACCTTTAATTAAAAATATTCGTTTTATTCTCTTTTATTTGAATATATATTTTATTCCTTTTTATTAAAATTAAAATATAATATAAAATTATATATATCTCTGTTTCTCAAGAGATTTTTTCCCTTATAAAAATGTGTATTCATAAAGCTTGTGCCATTTTTCAAATTTAAAATAAATATCCAAAGAAGCTAATCGAAAGTCTAAAATAAAATACATGATTTTAAAAAACATTTAAAAAAAATAAATTTCTTTGTCATTTTGATGTTCTTATATAAACTGCGATGCAATGCAAAAAGAAGAAGAAAATGTGCATTTCCTCTTCATTTTTGCTAAAATTGTCATTTTGATAAATGAAAATTTCTGCTTACATTTTGAACTGTTGTGTTTAGATCGTAACGTTAATGTTTTCTCTTTCTTTCTTTTCAGGACTTCATCCCAGTGAAGTCACTTTTGCAGGTTAACTAGGACAGCCAAACTCCGGATAAGATGGAGTTGTCTCACACTAAAACGGTTCAAGAAACACTAGCCTACTTCAACACAAACCCTGAAACAGGTCTCTCTCTCGACCAAGTCAAGAAACACCAAGAAAAATATGGCCCTAACGGTCAGTAGTTCATTCAGTATTTGCGAAATTCTGTCTGTTTTAGCTTATAGATATCTTTACTGATCATAAATCAGATGGGAAAATAGAATGTTTTATTTTTCTTTAACGATGGGAAAGGCTAAAATGGGAAGACCGGTTATGTCTCGCATGGCCACGTTTTTCAATTGCAAATAAATAATTCGTATTAAAAAATTAATCAAAAAGATTCCTCGGTTTTGATTTCAAAAAGTAACTCCTGAAAAATTTTTCTTTTCAACTTTTTTGGGAATACATAGAATATGACTACCCTATTTTAGTAAATAATAGCATTTCAGTACCGCAATTTCTTTGAATATCTTTAATTTGCGCTATGTTTAGGCGTCTCTCTATGTTTAGCTATGTTATACTGTTAGTGTTAATGGCATTGCACTGCTGACGTAGAATTTGCATAAATAATGTCTTATATTAGTGACAGGGAAAATTTCCCTTAAAAAGAAGTGTCGTGGAATGGGAAATGAGAGATGGCATTTATGCAGTAAAGATCAAGTGACCGTACTATCAAGATCAAGTGACCGTTTCTATCCCGGCTTGAAATAAGCAACCCACCAACAAATATCGAGAGGTTCTGGGATGAAGATCATATAATTTGGCCAGTTTAACCCCTTACAAAAGTGTCTCTGACTCGTGCATCGAGAGTTACAGAATTTTTGATATTTAAATCTGTAATTAAGTCCAAGTAGCCATTCATTTAAAAGGTAAAAACGTCGGGGATACGCATAAGGATCTCAGATGTCTTTTAATTTCTTATACGGATGAAATAACGATAAATAGACCAAATAGAATTTTCTATCTAATTAGGAGGTTAAATAAATTTATTAACCTCTAAAATTACTTTCTTTTACGGATTGAAATAACGATAAATGTCCCAATAGAATGTCCTATCTAATTAGGAGGTTAAATAAATTTATATTTCAAGGGGGGAGGGGTAATCGACGCCTTTTCCAGTTTTACATAATTTGTAATAAATGCAACTTGAATAATATTCGCTTGCTTAATACTAACCAGCAATAAAAGTTATTACAATGGATGCTAGATAAATGTAATAAAATATATTATTGATAATAATACATTGTAACAGTAATGCTAGTTTACACTTCTCGTCTGGACAGTCCTTAATTTGAGAGCTGATCCGTACTCAAAATAATTTCATCTTGTTTAACCCAATCCGAACTCATCGAGAAAAATAAAAAATTCTAGCTCATTTCATTTTTAAAGTAATTTCTTTTGTATTAGCTAAAAGATATGAAAATAAATTTGAGATTTCGCTGAAAACTTCAGGGGGAAAAAATGGAACTGTATATAGTTTAAAACCACCGATCTGAATGTTGGGCTTTCTTGCGACTCATCGATCCAGGCAGATCTCTAGTTTACATTAATCCAACTTCTTGCAATAATCATACATTTTTCCAATTTTTGACAAAATTAGATATTTTTTTACAAGATTAGCCACAGTAATATTTGTCTGAGATCATTTTTATTAAATTATTCTTTGCATAAAAGTGCCAGAATATTGCTCAAGACATTAATATTTTGCATACTTTGAATTGTATTTGCATAGAATCCAGCACGTATAGAAGATTAAAAATATTAATTTTTATCAATACCATGCTGAACTGACTATCACAAATCGTATTTTATCTTATTGTTTCCCGGTTTTGAATGCATTTTACTTTTTAAATTATATTAACCATATATTAATGCTATTTTTTTTATGAAAATAGTTATCTTTGAGTGCAAAAGAGCTCATATTTGATTTCTCATTATTAGAAACCACAATTTTTTCTGAATAGTTGAGATAAGAAAACAACTTTAAAATTGCATCTTTTCTCTTGATATAAAAAATGCTCCCTTTCTATTGAAAGTCATATTATTAAGAATAATTGCTCAATCAGTGATAATAATTAATACTTGTTAATAAATTGTATTATTTTTTATTCTCCTGTGAAAAGAATATTTTTAATCGATTTCATTCCAAAAGTTTGTAAGTTCGCGCTAAAAGTTAAATAATGTAATTTGAGAGATTTTCGTTACTCAAACATAGTTGTGTAATCTGATAAACGTCTTGTTTGATTTGGGTCTTAACTTTTTCTTTTCTTTTCTTTTGCAGAGCTTCCCGCCGAAGAAGGTAAGAATTTTTCTTTCTGCATGTTCTGATAAAAAAATCGAATAAAAACATAACAGACTGAATAAAAAGAAATTTCACTAAATAGATTTGGCAATTTTTCATGCGTTCCTTTCCTGTGCACTTTAATCTCTATCAAATTTGATTTAAATGGATTTTCGAAATCTTCGGTATGTCAAGTTTTGTCCCTTTCCGTGGAAGTCGGGAAAGTGGATTTTGTCGTTCCCAGACTAATCTTTCCGAAATGGTTTTTGTCTACTTTAGATACGATTCAAGCATTCAACAGAAAGGTTGAAAGTTGAAGAAAGGAAATAACTTATTCTTTAACTGAAGTTTTTCAGCAAATGGATGAAAATCCTTGCATTTTTCTCCATTCGTTCTTCATCAAGAGGAATTGCAATCTAGAATGTTCCTCCTTATTTCGTATCCGTTTTCCCGCCAATTACAAAGCTGCATTAATATTTCAAAATATTAGAACGACTAATTAAAATAAAACAAAAGAAGCTTTCAACGATTTATAAAATAAGATCTCTAGTTTGAATTTTTTTCTTGCTTTTAACTATAAAAATTTTCTAAACTGATAAATTGAATATGAATTTGATTCAAAATTAAAGCTGACAATATTGAGATAAAAAGCAATCGTGGCGTAGTTCCTCTTAAAAAGTCCTCTAGGCTGTTCATTTTACATTATCAGAAACAGCAATCTTAAATGGATCTAAAAAGCCATGAATTTGTTAAAGCAACAATAGATGCTTAAAATATTTGAAGTGCTCTAAAAATTACGGATGCGATAATTTAAACAATTTAGAGTTGTGTTCAAAATTATTAATTTGTATAAAGCAATTAATTGGGAGAAACAGGTTAAAAAATCGATAAGTATACAATTTTAAATACTATTTATTATTTGAATGAAAATCCTCTGTTAGCTGAAAGTAATTCGTTTTTCCTAAACAAAAGATTTAAAGTGAAGAAAATTCTTTTCGGAGTAAATGTTCGCAAAGTATCATATTTTTTAGAGTCGCCATCAAGTGTAATTTGTTTTAAGTTAACATGTACACGTAACAAAAGTCATTTACATACTTAACATATTTTAATCACATGTAACCTTATAATCATTACCCACAAGATCTTATATATTGTACTACAATCTAATTATATTCCGTATTACACTGTTAATGATTGATGTTCATTTGTTTCCAGGCAAGACCTTATTACAGCTCATCATTGAGCAGTTCGATGATCTCCTAGTCAAAATTTTGTTATTAGCAGCCATCATTTCATTTGTAAGTTTCTCTTCGTTGTTTTCATTTATGATTTTCTTATCATCTTTCCCTCCTGTCCTAGCTATTTCATTTTATATAGTGCGATAACCAAGATTCTTATCAAGTCTGGTGAAAATTTATATTTGATTACTTAAATCCTTGTAGATCATCCGTTTCCTAGCACTACCATGCACTTACTGAATGTTTTACACGGCATGTTAGGAAAAGAGTTTCCACTGTAACAGTATTTAAATATTTTTTTGAACATATTGAATTTTAAGTATAAGTATCACTATAACTTTTTAGGAAATGAAAAGAAAAATTTTGTGATTTAAAAATACTACATCAAACTGTTCGGAAAAACATGATACCAGTAGAGAAGAGTTGAATGTTTTTGTAAAAAAGATAATTTACCTTTCTTTTACTTGACATTTGTTTACTTTTGACAATCATTTTTGTCCCATGAAGAATTCAAAATTCTAAAAATGGAAGAAAAATACCTGAACAGACGAATCACAGTGCATTGAGAGTTGAAAATATGATGCAGTTAACTCCTTTTTAAGTATTTGCTCTCATTAAACCTTAAAAAATAGAAATAAAAGTATACAAAAAATACTATTGAATTCAACATTCTCCTTTTAAACGGTTCGAAGAATTGTTTCGTTGATTTAGGCGACAGATGAATGAAATGGAATTTCATGTGACATCGATATCGTATCGATTTAGGAAATTAATAATCAAAATTGATCCTCAAAAGAGAAATGTAATGTAATATATTACCAGTTTCATGCCGAACAATAATCTTAGAAATACATAACTGAACTCATAAATCATATAAACTTATATTTGATGTTGAAAGGAACGAAAAAGTTTTCTTGGAATGTCTAAAATCATGAAAAATTTTTTCCTTGAAATATCCACCAAAAATATGGCGCAATGTTTCCATATCGGAAAGAAAAAGAATTTACTTTTATAGATAGGGAAGAGTGTCAAAAATGCATTATATATTGTGTTGTATAATATCTGAAAGAAGCTTTACAATAAATGTTAAAAATCTTAAGAACAGAGCAAGTGTGTCGGGAGGAAATTTATAGCTTCAGTATACGTGTCTTTATTGCGTTATAGTCCTTCCTAGAGTTCTGGAATAAAAGAAAAAGAAACCAAATCTTTTATGAAAGAATAGAATGCGGAGGATTCCATATAAACTACGCTGGTCACATCAGCGGTGGCGAAATAAGAGCACTTTGTCTTTTGAGAGTTAGTTGCTCGTTCGATTTTTCTTGGGATTTCCAAAATATTTCAAGACGGCGTCCCCAAACTTTTTCGATTCTCGACGCCCTTGCTCAATCCAGATTTTTTTTCTCCAAGGCGCCCAAAACTCCAACAAGCAGTTTTTGCGAAATAGTGATCATTTTAGCATGATCATTTTTATAGATTGGATGTACTCTGTAAATTGCGTAATGCGACATGAGTGATACAAAAATCGTTCAAAACGCTCTTCGGGACAGACCGTTAGATCTAGAACGACCACATTTGCACATAATTATTTTGTGGGTAGGTTAGTAGGTAATAACTAAAGATTGAATATACTCTGTAAATTGGGTAATGCGACATACATGATACAAAAATCGTTCAAAACGCTCTTCGGGACAGACCGTTGGATCTAGAACTACCACATTTGCACATAATTATTTCTTGGATAGGGTAGTAGGTGATAACTAAAAAAGGGTTCAAAATGTAAATTAAAAATTAATCGAGATGTTAGCGTTTTTCCTCAATAACTTTCGAGCCTGTTATTGCATGAAAATCTTTTTGACACCAATTTAAAATTACAAAATTAGCTTTTCAATGATACCAATTTTATTCCCGTACAACTTTTTCTCTAATTTTTAAAACTATTTTTTATATATATTTCACAACAATACTTTTCATTGTTTAATTTTCTACGTTTATACAAACATGCGTTGGGACGATATTAAATACATTTTTTTGTGTGCACTTAAAAAGATAATATAATATGAAGCTCAAAGGAAAAATAGCTTGAAAATCAAATAGAGATTACTGAACAAAGACGTTTTAAAATTTTAACAGGCCAAAAAATTGCCTTTTTAACATGATAATGTCTTTCGGCTGGCATTCTGTAAACTGCGTGATATAAAAGTTGTTACGCACCGAATGCAACAGTTAATGCAATAAAGCCAGATAGAGAAGACAAGACAGAAGAATCAAACCAAAACCTTATCATGCTGCCATATTTTGGTACCAGAAGTTCGAATCTCCTTTAAATTTTTTGTAAAACAAATAAAACATATTTTAGGTTACATAAAAAAGTATTGAACAAATTTTAATAAATATAATAATAATCCACAGTGGGCCATTTGATCACACGTTCTCAAATCGTGGAATAAAGCTTAAACCTTCCAAATTTTTATATCAAATCATCTTACGCCATTACGAAATAAGCTATATATTATTATGCAGAAAAGAGAAATAATTTTCAAAACAAAAATTTAAGCATTTTAAAGATTTTTGAATTCGTAGTATCAAAGGTTTTTGCTATATTTAAACTATCCTTTTTTATATCAATAATGACATTTTCCGACTAATAAATTCAAATCATGTGATTGTGAATAATGTTTTTAGACATATAATTTCCTCTTAACGGTCTCATTTTCGGTTATGTGTCATTGTTTTCCGTAGAGAACTAAATGAGCTTTCTCTCTCCACAGGTACTAGCGTTATTCGAAGAACATGAAGACGAATCCTCTCAGATCACAGCTTTCGTGGAACCTTTTGTCATTCTTCTCATTCTCATTGCCAACGCTATTGTCGGTGTATGGCAGGTAAGTTTAATAAGCATACTTCGCCTATTTCTAAGACGTTACTTCAATTAGTTGAAGTAATTCTTTTTAATGTCTTGAATAAGAGGGCCATTTAAGTAAATTCATTACAAATCACGTCGCATCAGCATCACCTAAGTAGAATGTTATCTTAGGAAACGGAAGGACAATTAAATGCGTAAGGAAAAAAAATAATAGTAATTCTGCATCGTTTTAGTTTCAAGACTTCAAATTTGTAATGAAAATGATGAAATAAAATAAATTTTGGAAATGTTTCATAATAATAGTCTCTTTTGGTATCGAATTGCTTACAATGGAGATTCTACTCGCAAAAGGTATTGTTCTCTAACCGGCTCTTATAACACAATATTGTTGATTTCTATGCTAAAAACTCGAATTAAATTTATATGTTTAATAATAAAAAGAAATTGGAAGTGTGTGGAAAAACCCCATTTATACGATAAAATATTTTACTTTATAAGGGACATGAAATATATGACAGTAACTGCAAATCAATCAAGTCAACTACTGCTATTTTTTAACAACTCTTGCCTTCTAGCGATCTAGTCATATGTTACTCTTGTTTAAGTGAATGTAATCCCAAATTCAAAAAGAAATCTTTTGAAAATAAGGATAGTTTTTCATGATAATGATATTATTAAAGTTTTGTCTTAAATGATATTTAAAAATGCATAGCCATCTTCGTTGTAACCGATATTTATAATAGGATCATTATTGATTGTATAATACATTCATCAGATTGTAAATATAGACTCCAAGTTCCAAATAGTTCTCAATGAGTACTGCTGTTCCCCTAATGCGAGTAGTTTACCTTTGTGTGACTTCCACAATATGCTCAAGAACCTGCTCGTCAGCTTCATTCTTCGATGCTCGGGTTTTCAGGCCTCTCCGCATCATGCCCATATATAGATCAGGTCCCACTGCCAGAAGCTTTTGGCGAATGTGCAAAATATTGCTTTCGTCTTGATCCAAAAACTACAATTAATGCCTGTACCCTTGCCATCTATTTATATTCCTAGCTCTGGGTCTGGAAAGTATGTCTCTTTCGGTGACTTTTCCCTTCGTTTGTTTGTGTGCAAGAGTTGCAGCAGCAGCACCACCCCCCTACGTTTTTCCATCTTCCGTTCTCCCCTAGTTTGATCCAGTCTTTCTGTGTCCTTGAAAGCTATTACCTCCTGCCTTGTTCTGTTGCCAGAATTGTGGAATCCTTTAGTTTTGCCGATAAAAAAAAAACGACCTGCCTCCGAAATTAGGACTCTTTGTTTCTTTCTTTTTCTTTTTCTGTACCTCCCTTTCAATGGCTGCAGTGTTTTGTTTGAAGTTGTGCAGTGAAAGCTCGTTAAAAGACTGATTCAAGCTATAATTCATTCATAAACAACTGCATAGCAACTACTGCTTAAATGCCTGATGCATTCCAGAAGGTTCCTAATTTGAAGGTCAGCAGCAGGGTGTTGGGACAGAAGTCGTGAAATTATATTTTTATTTGCAGATAAATTTGCAGTTCCTTGCCATACGCAAAACACTGAACATGACTATAAAAGATGGTTCATTTCGAAAAGTGTGCTAATTGCCACTGTTTTTCAATCAGACAGCAAGTTTTTTTTTGTAAGAAAACATATTTTTCATCTTTAAATCAGTGAATCAATATGAAGATGAGACTCGACGTACCATGAAAACATGCTCAGACATAAAGTCTGTACTCGTCGGTTGCCATAGAAATCGAGTGTAACACATTATTCATGGGTGATATACGGGAAAAACTCATTAAATATTAGCACACTAAGCAACAAATAAAAGAAATATTCCTTAAAAAATATCTTGTTGCGTTAATATCGCAGTGACCATTTGCCATACACATATTTTATACCTAAACCTGTTATTTTAATAGACAAAATGGAACGACTTTTAATATTAACTTACCATGCCTGCATCTTTAAATATAACGAAAAAAAACCTGTATTTATTAGGTTATTGAAAAAGTATCGTAATTATATTAAGATTGGTTACGTTATTTTATAAAATTCACCTTTATGAACTTTTAGACGATCGTCCACAATTTCAAAATGAGGTGTTACCCTACTTTTTAATTTTATCATGTTTCTTTGCTCTGCTTTAAAATTTTAAATTACTTCGGTTGTATCATCCTTATAGCATTTATCTGAAAGATTTATTACTACTGTAAAATTTAAGTTGCATGCGAATCGAGTTTTTGAAGTTATAGATGGATTTACGGAGAATCTAAAAATGTAAGAGAAAAATTAACAGAAGATGATATGTTCATGATATCGGGTTCTTAGCTCTGATATATCCAAATAAAATCAGACGATAAATGGCCCATCAGATCTGAAAGTTTAAATGCTGTCGTTTCATATTAAAATTCCACAATTATTTCAATTAATAACAAACTGGGAGAATTTTTAAATTTACTTGAAACTAAAAATTCGAAATGAGTTAATTTTCCGTAATATTAATAAAAAGACAGTGTTGAAAGCTTAGTATTTAGCTTAATTGTTTTCTAAATATTTATACATTTATATCTGTAACAGACCTTTTAAAAATAACCTTGGCAAAATTTCCAAAATGCTCTGACTTTCGCTACGCTGTTTTTGTGTGCTTAAACATTTTCTTACTTATTTTCATTATCATAAAGATTTTGCTAGAAAAAGCTTCTGGTAACACCAATTATACTTAAAGTTATGTTTACTTTCCAAAATGTTCGATATTGTTTTGCAATGTAAGAAATCCTAACTGATTGTTTTCAGGATCTTGCGACATTTCCAAATAACTAAGGCCATTCTAAACCAATTTTCAGTGATTTGTGAGGTAAACACATATTATTTAAGGAGAAATTACAAAAATAAAATAGTTGTTGATAATGATTAAAACGACTAAAAATCATGAGTGCTGAAGTTGAGATTTATATGGGAAATTAAGCACATTTTCCAAGAATTCTACAAAATATTGCATTTTGTTGTCAGTAAAATGGAAAATTGTTTTTTTCTCAGACCTGAATGATGTGATACTGTTAATACCTATAGGGAATTTTATCCCACTCTTTTATTTTCTTCTTATAATGAAATAGTTAAAAATATAATGTGAAAAAAACATTGAAGTGATTTGATTTCCATTTTATCGCATTTACTTACGAAAGAATCTGGGAACAAACTAATTTTGTTCTCTTCTCTTCTTAGGAAAGGAATGCTGAAAGCGCCATTGAAGCCTTAAAAGAATATGAACCAGAAATGGGCAAAGTCGTCCGACAAGACAAAGCTGGTGTACAAAAAATCAAAGCCAGAGACATTGTCCCTGGTGACATCGTTGAAGTGTCCGGTAAGGAAAACAATACTATTAAATTAATTAGCACAGACTTGATAATTTTTGCTTTAAAAAGTCTGAATCATCGTCGATTGCCGAATGATTGTAAGAACTACTGAAAATTATTTTTAATTAATTAATATTATTATATAATTATTATAATAACAAAATTGCTATTACTATTATTATAATAATAAAATTATTATTAATTAATGAAAACGGGTAGAAAACAAGAGAAAGATCTTCAACATGCACACTCGCATTGCAAAATCGGCAAAATTGCCCAAAAGTTTATAGGATCTTAAAAATGTTCATTAAAAATTTACTTTCTATAAATGCATTTCCAGGAATATTAATGTGCGTTTCTTCGTAATTTGCATTCTCTCATGCATTTTTGAAGAGAAATTAAGCGTTCTTTTCAAAATTCGTTTATAAAGAAAGGATTGAACCTTTTTGGAGTTTTCTGATTTCTGTGCTGAAGAACCATTGGAATATAAGTCACATTAAGCCAACTTTTCAGGAGAGCGTAAAAACTGAAGAGAATTTACTCAAAAGCCGTAAGAATTTACGCTCGTATAACCCTAGTAATTATAAAAGGAGAATTGTTAACAAACTTAAGTTGCTATGGCTTGATGCAAAATCAGATTCTACATACAAAACCGTAATAACCTAAAAATCGTCATTTTTGGACTTACGTTCATCTGGTTCTGAAGTACAGTTTGTTCCTTTGAACAGAATCTATGAATAAAACTTCGCAAATCCGTACAAATAAGAACTACAACATTTATTGATACGTCGCATGGAACTGTTTTATGTGATACCTCCCTTAATGGACATTTGAATTTTTTATTGCCCTGCGCAATTTCATTGAAAAAGTAAATTTTGCAAATGGCACGTCTTAAAAAATTGTTGTTATGAAGTTAAAATTGGTTACGAATAGTCATTTTGAAAATTTTCTTTCCTTTTCAGTTGGTGACAAAGTCCCAGCTGATATTAGGTTGATGAAAATTTTTTCCACTACCTTGAGGGTCGATCAGTCTATTTTGACTGGTAAGTGACATCTGATTTCTATTTGTTATAGTTTAAAATTTATCCTATCATTCAATTAATATTTCAATCCCTAAATATTATTATTTTATATTTGAGTTCTGTTTCTTATTTTATAAATGGTTAGACATATTAGTATTGCCATTTCTTGAGTAAGTTGGTGATAACAAACAGTTGAATGATGCCTTAAAATGTAGAGATAGCCTTCAGTACCTATGATATATATTGGAAATTTAGGCTTTGGAAATATAAAATGGTTCCTTCAAGCATATTTTTTTGTTTAAAGTAAATAGATGTTTTCATGTAAATACATGTTAATTTGCAGTAAATAGATTTTTCTACTTTTTAGCAAGTTTTAAAACATGGAAATTAATTTCAAAATGAAAACAGGCTATGAATTTATTCAAGTTTAATCCTCATCAATATTCTATCATCATTTAACCTCATAAAATATTCTTGAATAACTCGTCCCTTTTTTATTGTAAATTATGAGTAAATCCGTTTAAATAGAGTGGATTATCATTAAAGGATTTTGATATTAATGAAAATATGTTCAAATGGTTATATAGATACTAAAATCGGTTTGATCATCACGAATGCATCGCAAATTGTGAAATTCAAATGTATTTTCGAACAGCTAATATAAACTGGTTAATTTGCAATCTCTTGCCTTCAGGTGAATCCGTTTCTGTCATCAAGCACACAGACGCCATTCCAGATGTTAGGGCTGTCAACCAGGACAAGAAGAATATTCTTTTCTCAGTAAGTTAGATTTTAACAAATTACATATTCTTTCTTTTACAAAAAAAATAGGATTTGAGAGAAATAAAAATATAATATCGTGATATTTTAATAAGAATATCATGGATATCGTAACTGTATAGAAGCTATTAACTATAGAAAAAGTTCAGTTTCATTTAAGATTATAAATAAATTTCACAAAGCCAATAAAGGCTTTTTAAAATACTAGAGTAATAATAGACTGTATTTTAACTTTATGAATTTCTAAATCTATTTATTATATTAAATATCAATTAATCGCAATATTTCATTCTTAGGGTACCAACATTGCTGCTGGCAAGGCTCGTGGCATCGTCATTGGAACTGGTCTCGACACAGCTATTGGTAAATATAAATTTTCTTTCTTAGTATATTTAATTAACCCCGTCTTCTTTTCCTCCTGGCATAATTTTCCTTATAATTTTGTCTAAATAAATTTTAAATTAGAGTTGTCTGAGGATTTTTTGAAAAGTTATGAGTGAATGAAAATAACTATATTACCTTGATACAAATCTTAAGAGGTGATAAAACATGCCCATATAAGCCTAAGCCACAGCACAAAGCATCGTTGTAACTCAAGCGGGTAAGCGCTTGCTATTGAGCAGGTCCCAGCTATTGATCAGCGAAGTAGCCAGGTGCCTTATACCTGATGGATTCTAATGAGGTTCTGCAGCTGCAGCTCTCGCACAAGAAATGCCGAAATTTTCACTTTCTTACACCAATTTCTAAACGCAAAAGAACATCACCCCGCCCTGCCTTGGCCTCCGGGTCTACTATTGAATGACCAGCCGTCGCGACAGATAGTCAGGCGCTGTAGTTCCTGCATAATAGTCCCCATTACGAGTTGCTCATGCAACAACCTCCGTTTTACCGGGGTACGCCCTGTCATTGGAAGTGGGCCCTAAGAGCCACACCACCATTTTTGTACCATCGGGTTGGTGAGAACATGCTTGCTTATACGGCAGCTTCTCATCCGTGGCGTAGCGAGGATGAGTAACGCCCGCGCAAAACCTGATTTTTCGCCCTCAGTTTTCATCAGTGGCTTAGCAAGAGTAAACTGCACACGGGGTATGATATTGTTTTTTCGTGCCCTCATCATATTTGCATTTGAAATATGATATAAATGCACGACTGATTTGTCTCCATGATGCCCCTAAACCTGGTGCATCTATAAGCTCTTTGTCCCCTCCCTCCCCGTAACTACACCTCTGTATCGACAGTGTAAAGCCTTCATCCTGTATATCTGTCGTCTATAAAATATGCTTATTAAATTCTTGTTTCCCGTCGTTCCTTCGCTATCCTTCTTGTTCTTCATCCACAACAACAGTCCATAGCGTGCTTTCTGCTTGTCTGAATTTGTTCTATTACCTGTTAAAGTTCGTATGAGAGTTTTTTAAATACCCTGTATATGCTGACTCTTTACTTTAGATTATTGAAAATTTATTCCATCTTTCTTCGAACTGTTATAAGTTCAAGCTTTCATTTGCTGCATTGAAATGCTCAGTTTCCATCATATAAAAACATTCACGTAGTTGAGTCTTCCCTCCGTGCTCATTAAAAATCCCTTTTGTTCTGCTCTATAGGCAAGATCCGAACTGAGATGACTGAGACCGAGGAGGTGAAAACACCCTTGCAACAGAAGCTTGATGAGTTCGGTGAGCAGCTGTCCAAAGTTATCTCCATCATTTGCGTCGCTGTCTGGGCCATCAACATTGGTCACTTCAACGATCCCGCTCATGGTGGATCATGGATCAAGGTACGGAGTGACATCATTGTTCATGCAGAAGCAAACCATTTCTTTATTTACCGTACTATTATTATCACTGAAAACATAGTGAATATGAATGTCATAAATATCTAAAGCAAGTGTTCTGAGGTGGTTTTTTCAATGGATTGTTTATTCGATGCGTTAATGAGATTTTGTAACCACTTATAAAATTTGATAGAAGTTAATAAATGGCATTTTCAATTATAGGGCGCTGTTTACTATTTCAAGATTGCTGTAGCTTTGGCTGTAGCTGCCATTCCAGAAGGTCTTCCAGCTGTAATCACAACTTGCTTGGCTTTAGGTAAAGTGTTATTATTTTGAAATTACATTTTGCTTGCTTTCTGTAGGTTAAAACTGGAATCCTTATAAACTCAAGGATCCTTCCGTCTGCCAAGGGGTTTACTGTCTTTGGTAGACACGGCTTTCTTGCCCCAGGGATCTGAATTCAAAGATTAAAAACACTAGACATGAGAATTTCCAAAGGCTTTAACAAAAATTTGCATAAAACCTTAAGACGGCAATTTAAAATTTCATTCAATTCAGTTATATTGACGCCATAGTTTGAAGCTAGACGCTGGCTATTTTTAAGCGGACTTCGTAATTTTGACCCATGGTCAGAAGACGAGGGCAACACCTGAGCCGGCATCCTATTCTCGAAACATCCTTTCCACACCAGAGAGAGATGTATTTGTTCCTCGACAGATTTAGATTACACCAGGACCGTATACACAACAGGTCTTCCGTGGAATCGGGTTTCGAAGCCGAGACTCTGTCACGAGGCCACTGCGGCCTCTAAATTTTGTCAAAATCCTTTTTCGTCATATATAATATTTTCTGTAAAAAATTTCTTTCTTTTACATTCATAAAATATGGTAATTAATTGCTTTTTTAAAGATTTTTTTTACTATTTCAAGATTATTCTAGCATTGACTGTATCTGTCAAATATAATTAACTATTGTTAACGTTTTAATTCTTAATTAAGGACTCTTAGGCGGTCTTCTCAAAATTCCGATGAAATAGAAGTAGTAATCTTGTTTCCTTTTACATTATTCAACGGGTCTTCCCATAAAAGTTGAGATTTTATTTTGTATTTTAAAGACGCAAGAAGCAACTGAAAATAGAAACTTCCAAAACACTTTAACCTTTTAGGTTTTAGGAAAATTTCGAAGAGCATGGTACAACATATTTATGGTTATGCTTATTAATGTTTGGTATTTGCTAGTGATTCAAGTTATGGCATGAGTTGGGCAAATGCATAGGCACGGTACCCAAATAAATATCTAAGTCAAGAAAAAGAGTGCATTTAAAATTATAAAATTGCATTTCCATTATTTAGAAAAACACATATGTATCGTAAAGATATTGATTTAGTAAAGAGTTTTTTCCTCATGTGCAAAATTTTAGTATTTTATTGGGTACTATTGTGTTTGCTTATCGGTTATCTTTTTTAACTTCCTTAGGTACCAGGAGAATGGCCAAGAAGAACGCCATTGTGAGGTCTCTCCCCTCCGTAGAAACTTTAGGTTGCACATCTGTCATTTGCTCTGACAAAACTGGAACTCTTACAACCAACCAGATGTCTGTCAGCAGGGTAAGAAGGGTTCAACAATTCCTTCCACTTTAATGTCGAGTATTTAACCTACTGAAATCAATAAAATATTAGTTGAGGCGAAGACGAGTAGTTAATTAATTCTTATAATTCAATAATGAATTTAGGAAAAATGCAGCCTGAGAATTTTTTCTGTAATCTTTTTGAGAAAACAATCGTATTTTAAGAGGTATACTTTGGAGTTGGTTCCCAGTGGCATAACTGCGTTCAATTACGGAAGTGAATTCATGGCTCAATATAAGAGTAAAAGTTAATTAATCTATAAATTATTATGAAATTATATCATTAATTAATAAAATTAGCTATGTTTCCTCTTCTTTGCTTGGGTAATCAAAAACGTATGCTTATTCGTATAGGGCAAATTTATGAAACATTTATATATATGCTACCTAAGCTAACTTATACGCAAAATTAAAGTTAGTATGATCTTGTTTCTTTGGAAGTATTTCCCCATATTCTTCCACATTTTATTCCATGCTTCCATGCACGTAATCTCGAACTTAATTTTTCGAGATTCTTATTATATGAATTGTTAGCAAGCTGTTATGCTTTCGGGAGCGTCATTTTTTATTTGAGGATGAATTTAATATCCCTGCTTTTTCGAAGACTTTCGGAGTGATTCCGTTATTGAAATTATGTGAAAAAACCAAGGGAAATGGAACAGAACTTTTTTCATAGATGATGCATTGAATAAAATGCTACAGGAAAATCACAGAAAAGATCGAAAATGTAATTTTATCCACAGCGAAATATTATTCAGAACAAATTCTTTTCCATTATCAACTTCTTATTATATATTATGATCAAGCAAAAAACATCCAAAAATTCTTACTAATTATTTCCATTGAGATAAACCAGAAGTGATTCTGTTCCTTGTCCATACTGAAATTTGAAAAAACTGTTAGGAAATTCATTTTGCAAATAAAATTATGCAATTAAAGTATAAACTTTAAAAATCTTATTTATTTTTATAATGTTATTATGTCTCCTCTTTCCACGCGGGATTCGACATAAATAGGTTGTACATTATCGAATATATAAATTGAAATAAATTCCATTTATGTTTAACTTGTTAATCAGGGTAACATCATTAAATACATCTTACATATTGCAAAGTTGATAAGATCTTGTTTTCCCATACATGGCCCAAAAAGCAAGGTGTTTTCTTAGTTCAGTTTTATATTTTTATAGAGATAATTCTTAAAATATTTTTTCTTTCAGTTCTTCGTTGTTGAGAAGGGTGATGATCCCAAGTTCTTTGAATTCGAAGCTACCGGATCAACATACGAACCCATCGGTGATGTGTAAGTATTTTAAATAGAGATACCTAAAGAAAATCCATTTCACTGCGAGAACTATGTTTTCGCATTTAGAATACATAATACAGGGTGAGTCAAAAGGCCTGAAGTAAACTTCGGGAAACGTTTAGGCATATACAGATGAGTCATTTTTCCATAGGAACATGTAGTCGCAAACGCAACATAAGATCTGTAGAGGAATTGCTGTGACAGAACAATAACGGAAAGTACAGGATACCATATTATGGCGAATGCCTGCCGCGACGTAACTTTGAGAATACTATTTCCTTTTAAGCAGGCACATCTATTCCAAACTGGAAATTTTGGAACACGGGAAGGAAAAAACAATCGTCAAGATTGAAAACATGTGAAATTTAGAACAAATGATTCGAAGCGATGGCATTCCAACAAATCAAATTCCAGCAGTTCACGCGCCGATTCCCATTTGAGACCCCGAACGAGGCTAGGGTGGCACATCAAAGAACGTGCCTAGATTGGAACCTGGCGACGAGGATAGAAAATCGGAAATCCGACGAGTGGGGGGAGGAATAGGAGGAACCGAAGAGCAGCAGTAGGGGGAGCGATCTTTGCTCCCCCTATCGCCAGCGCATTTTGAAGCCTCATTGAATGACGTGCCTGGATTTTTCGATTAAAATGGGTGGGGGGAAACAGTTTTAGGACAAATAGCATGGCTAAGTCTTCAAGTGAATTTCCGGCTTTACAATATCCGACAGGTTTTTCCGTCGAACTGCGTTGGCAGCCGAACAAACTACCTCCCGTAATGCTTGTCAAAGCGTTTGTTGGTGAAATGTTGTTGTGCATCGTATTGACTGGGTTTCTCGTGGGTTTGCAGACACCCACAGGTGCCATTTATGCACAATGTCGTTGAAACGCTCGTTGGAAATGCAGTTCAGTCCGAGGAAAGAGCCCAAGACGGAAAGTCAAAGACCTTGCTGTTGTTTCACAGTCACAGAGATCCTTCTGAAGGTTGGGCATTTCGCAGCCGTTATATCAAAATGTCGCCTGTCAAAAACCAGACACATCAAAATATACGAAATATTGATGCAACAGTTGAAACTACTAGAGACACATGGCATTTGGTGACAACTTACAACAATCACATATCACATACAACAATTTGAGAGTAGCTGTATCTAGCTTATACAAGTGTTTTGCATCAATAAAATGTTTTGGCACATTTGACATACGACATTTTGGTGTAACATTGACGATTTGTTGACATACGTTCCTATATAAGAATGACTAGTCTGTGTATGTCTAAAATTATCTTAAAGGTTGTCTAAGACTTTCTGACTTGCCCTCGTATTGACGGAAATATCTCAATAAAATTCTGTACTTGATATGCGTAGTAAATAATCATTTTTATATTAATTTGGAACTAAACATTTTATCACGTACTTTTAGTGTTTGTGTTTTGTATATACAATAAGTGAATCACAAAGAAGAAATCTCTTTATCACTTCAAAAACAAATCAAACGTCTGATAATTAAAATATCTGCTTAATTCTTAAAATTGCTTTTAATATTTGTTATCATGAATATTCATTTAGTTTTTAACAGAGTTTCTTGAAAAACTTCGTTATTTAATAAAATATGTTATTGAAAATTATTTTCCTTTTTCCTTAGTTTCATCAACGGTGCCAAGGCAAAAACAGGCGATTATGAAGCTTTGTATGAATTGGCTACCATCTGCTCCATGTGCAATGATTCCAGTATTGATTTCAATGAGGTATTAATTTTAAAAAATTGTCTTAGAAATGTTTCTGTAGATAAATACTTTTATACTTCAAGATCATATTTCTATAAATATATTTACCCAGAGCTGTAATTCAAGTTTGACTTTTGAATATTTTTAAGTTGTATTACTATTCATTTTAAATTATAATTATTTCATTTAGTGAGGTACTTTCTTGCAGTTTTTCCAAATTTTTGAAATAAAAAATCATTTTAATTAAAATTAATAATCCAACTCAATAAAATTTGTGATAGTATTTCTCAAATTTTGTTTATTTTTATGTGAAATTGGAAAAATGCGGCAACGGAAAATTGTGGAATAATACTAATGAGCGTATTATTCACACACCCGAGACGTAAAAATGAATTATTTTTAACGCATTACTAGCGTGCATTGTTTTTAACGTAGTATTAGTTTATATAAATGTTATCAAATCTCTTTCTCTAGTACAAACAATGCTTTGAGAAAGTCGGAGAGGCCACCGAGACCGCTTTGATTGTTCTCGCTGAGAAATTGACGGAGTTTCCGTTTCTTCCGTATGGGACAGTTATTCTTGGAAAAATTGCGGCAACGGAAAATTGTGGAATAATATTAACGAGCGTATTATTCACACACCCGAGACTTAAAAATGAATTCTTTTTAACGCATTACTAGCGTGCATTGTTTTTATCGTAGTACTAGCTCATATAAATGTTATCAAATCTCTTTCTCTAGTACAAACAATGCTTTGAGAAAGTCGGAGAGGCCACCGAGACCGCTTTGATTGTTCTCGCTGAGAAATTGAACCCATGGAACTTCGACAAGGCCGGCAAGTCCCGCCGTGATGCTGCTTTGACCGTCAACCACGCCATCCAGAGCATGTGGAAGAAGGAATTCACCCTGGAATTCTCTCGTGATCGTAAATCCATGAGCAGCTATTGCATTCCTACCAAAGTCTCTCGCCTTGGATCTGGACCCAAGATGTTCATTAAGGTAAGCGATACTCTATCAGAAAACGGTCCAACATGGTCCTCAGACGAAGATTATGGAGTACTTCCTGATTCCCGGAATCGTACATCTTCTTCCCATAATTAAGCCGAACTTATATTAAAATTCTGGAAGTTTCAGGATTAAGATAAAAATGTATTTAAATACAGTTGACGCTCGTTATAACGACCCTCTGCGCCCCACAGCAAAAGGTCTTTATAACGAGTGGTCGCTATAGTGGATATAATTAAAAAATGTAGACATGCTCCGTAAAAATAGGCTATTTTTAAAGAGATTCCAACTAAATATTCAAATTATTTCTTATCACTGGTATTAAAAATGGAATTTTATCAATTAAAAATACTTTTCTAAAATACATTTTAAAGTAGAAAATAAAGGAATTTTTGAAAAATACAGGCAAGAGTGTCCGCTGAATTCGGACGTTGTATTGGGATTAGACGACACTGGAGGGTCGTTATACCGGAAGTAAAATAACATAGAGTGCATAGGGAAACACAGTTGGGGATTTTATCACTGGTCGTTATAATGGAATGGTCTTTATAACGAGCGTCGACTGTAGCTTTTATGGAGAGCAGTTCTTCGTGTATTAGAGTTTTGGGAGAAAATGAAAATTACTCAGGAAATACAGAGATAAGGCTCTCTGCAGTTGAAAAAAACATTCTTCCGAACACAACGGGGAAGTTAGAAATAGTTCAGTTTGCTGTTCAGAGGAAAGTTCAGTGACACGATGTCAAAAAATGTTATATAATTATAAGTGATACTCTGGGGAAATTGGTATTAATTTAAGTGTTCTCGAAAATGATAGCGGCGCGTCGTACAAGTTGTAATTGATTTGATAAATAGAAACAATTTATAAAAAATAATAGCTCGATTTACAGCGAATGTTTAGAATCGCAGCGTCTTCTCTTAACTGAGAGATGAGCAGTTTTAATACTTTCTATTTTCATACATTAGATTTTTCTGTCTCAGTATTTGGTTCTGAAGCATTAGAAACCCAATAAATCTTACTGTTACTGAAAGATGAATTGCGAACTATCAAGAGGAGTTAAGACCCTTTTTCACTGAAAAAAGTTTTTTTGCAAAAAATTTTACTATAACAAAAGAAGTTGGACTTTTATAGAGGGCTATTAGTTTTGGCCTAGAATGATCTGATAATTTCCAATCCTTAGAGAAGGTACCTTAAACAGCCAAGTAAACACTTGGGCTCGTTTCGGTAATAAGAAAAGAGAGATGTAAACGTGTTCTTTGCTTATTTAAAAAAATAAGATAAACTATAATGAAAAATTAATTGAATATGTCACACATGCTCCTTGTATGTAGCTAATGTTGAGGAGTGGCAAACTTCGTGGAAGAATGGCGATACAGGCAGGAAAATCTTTAACATCATGCCCTCAGTTAGTCTCCGTCCCACTAACTGGATTAGAGAGGAGGTTATCTTCTTCTCTCAACATGGACCTTTCCCTGCCTACCTCAAAAGGTTTCACCTGTCTGACAGCGATTATTGTAGTTGTGGTGGAATTGGCACAGCACTTCACTATGCCACGGAGTGTATTTATGCAGTGTCTTGGCATATGAGGAAGCCAGCGCCAAACTTCGAGCAAGAATGGCTGAAAAGGGTCGCCAATAACCTCGTCTCCAAGCATAAAATTCGTGGGATTATCAAATTCATCAGCGAAAACAAATATCTTTTCCGGCCTCCCTAGCCTTCAACTTTCAAGCGAGCTGAACTTAGTAGCTCAATTGGCGGACATTCCCCCCTTCAAATAATAGAAAGGTATAACATCATCTAAAGAAAAGACTATTACGAACTTATAGTGTAAAAGTGAAAATGCCTGTGCTGTACATAATGTATATATTTCCTTCTTTTTGTTTATTTTGTTTTCCTTAAATAAAATTCCCGTGTCTTGCCCATCAAACCGTTCAGTGACCTGTCTGGTCACGGGTACGGGGGTAAGAGACGGCGTTCTGTTCTGTATGTAGCTAATGAACTAAACTATCCTATTACAATTCGACAGGGAGCTCCCGAAGGTGTTTTGGATAGGTGCAGCCATGTCCGCGTTGGAAACACTAAAGTCCCCATGACATCCGCCATGATGAGCAAGATCATTGAAACCACCAAGGTCTACGGTACTGGACGCGACACCCTCAGGTGCTTGGCTCTTGCCACAATTGATAACCCACCAAAGATTGAGGAAATGGACTTGGCTGATTCCACCAAATTCATCAACTATGAAGTATGTATCGTTTGAATTTATTTTAATTTCGAACTAGAAAAATAGACCTCTGTTCCCGATGGATAAGTTTTTAAATTCTTGTAAGCCTTGGATTTTACCTCAGAATAATCAATCGTACGAGCCGCAACCGTAGTATAATCGTAAAGAGTAGTGTCAGAAAAGTGATTAATTTATAAAAAATATCACCTTTTTAAAATCAAATGTACAAAATTTCAGTTTAATCAGAAAGAATTAAAAAGAGAAAATTCAGTAATTTAACAGAAGTGTGAAAGAAACCTTAAAACTCAAACTATAGAACTAACAACAAAAATTAATGATTTGTTTAAAAATTTGATATCGGTTCCATTTTCTTAGAAACTCATCAAATTAGAAATCAAAGTGAATAATCTGATGAGTTGATATCAGAGACCCTATTTGTGAGTAAAAAAAATTCAACTAAGAGAGGTAAGTATGGTATAAGAGGGTTAGAGAATTTCAAAAGGCACCATTTTAATGAAACATCTATAGAATATCATAGAGTTAAACACACTCGTCTTCATATAAATCGAAATACAAAATTTACGAAGTTTTGCTCGCTGTAACAGCATAGATTTCTGTTAATTTTCAACTTAATTTGGATATTTAGTCATACAATTTCAATGCCGATGTGCTTATATTTATTTTATGCAAAGCCCAGAGTTTACTTCGTATCAATTGTTTCTTTTATTTTAAAAGACAGAAATAGTCAAAACAATAATTCTGTATAGTAATGATAATTCTACGACTTATAAGTTAATCAAAATAACAATTGTGTATATCAATATGAATTATACGACGAAAGGTTAATCAAAATAATTCTGTACATTAATATTAACTGTGCTACTTACAGGTTAATCAATTGTCAGTTCTGTATATTAATGTTACCTGTGATATTTACAGGTTAATGAAATGACATTCTGTTTATTAGCTATACGATTTGCAGATAAATCAAGACAACAATTAATATATTAATGTTAGTTGTACAATTGAGAGTTTAGTCAAAATAACAGTTCTGTATATTAATGTTAACTGTACGACTTACAGATAAACATGACCTTTGTCGGAGTTGTTGGAATGTTGGATCCACCAAGGAAGGAAGTCATGGACTCCATCAGGCGTTGCCGAGATGCTGGTATTCGTGTCATTGTCATCACTGGAGACAACAAGGTTCACATACTACTTTTTTCCCTTTCCTTAAAAATGTATAGTGGGCAGGTATACAGTAAAATATATATAATAACTTCAAAGTGACATGAGGAAATTTTTGGTAATAATTGGCCAGAATAAATTTTGGTGATATGTACTTTGGTTACCGATATATGGATAATTTTGAAAATACATCGTACAGTGAAATCTCTGATCAAATAGTGACCATGAAAAATATCAAAATAAAAGCAATCTCTAAAATTTATCCATCCGTTGGACTATATATAAGCACCATCAGGAAGAGTCCTTTTGCTCAATCCTGCTGTGAAAGTGTATCTAAACATAACTTCCCATACTTGACTTCCACAGGAAAAGGAAAAGCTTTCCTGTTATATTTCTGAATATTTTATTGCTATGGATTATAATATCCATTAAATCAATCAGAACGATAATTGTTAAAGGCAGACTACGTGACATCTTAATTTTGAAAAGAAATTTGCAAAAAGTGTCAGTGTATATTTTATCACATAATTAATATAAAGTGCCAAATTAAATCAATTAGAAATAAAAGTGAGTTCCCCGAAGCGTCCGCACTTAGGAGGAGTCACTTAGATAAAAAAAATATTTTTTTTCTACATTTAGTGATGTAGAAATTCATTTCAGAATAATTAATAATTACTTTTAATTCAATTGTTTGTTTATCAAGTAAGTGTTTATCCATAACATTTTGGTATCCGCGTACTATAATTTCCTTATTATTATATAGAAAAGAGTGTACTGTGAATTGATATAAAAGTTATTTTTGTATTTCTAAAACTATCTTCAATGAGTTTCCTGTAAAACTAGGATAATTTTATTTTCTTTATCTAAACTTTTTAGAAAAAAGATAAGTTTTTCCATTCACTTAGTTTTTCTGAACAAATGTTTGTATGGTCTGAATATGCCAACAACAGCAAAATGTGTGTGTTTCAAAATCATTTGTTTTACATTTAGGCCACTGCTGAGGCTATCTGCCGAAGGATTGGCGTATTCGAAGAAGATGAAGATTGCAGTGGTAATTAACGTTTCGTTTTTAAGTATTTCTTTCTATCAAATAGAAATCTCAAAAATGCGATATAATCACGTTTTCTTCTCTGCTTAGGAATGTCCTACTCCGGAAGGGAATTCGATGATTTGCCAGTTAGCGAGCAGAGGAAAGCTGTACAAAGGTCCAGGCTGTTCTCCCGAGTCGAGCCTTCTCACAAGAGCAAAATTGTTGAATTCTTGCAAGCTGATGGTGAAATTTCTGCCATGGTAAGAAAATTATAACTGCTCCCTTTGCCAATTCGCTTTACCTAAATAATATATTAAATTATTTAATTGTTATTCCTAACTAAAATTTGAAAAATAAAAAAAGATCTTCGTTAAAGGATTTGTTTTTCTAATAATCAAGAGGTCTTTGCTAGTTAAATATATTCTTAATCTCAAACTATGTTTGTCTTTAATTATTTTTTTCCAGTTTACCCCTAGGGCTTTAATAAAATCTAAGTATTTGAATGGAAATAAATTCAGACGCGTTTTATTGACTTTCCAGACATATAAGACGTATTGTTAATTTATTTTAAAAGTTATTAAAAACACGTTAGTGAAACTAAAAGTATCGTATCATTTCAGACTGGTGATGGTGTGAACGATGCCCCTGCTTTGAAGAAAGCTGAAATCGGTATTGCTATGGGATCTGGAACTGCTGTTGCCAAATCTGCTGCTGAAATGGTGTTGGCTGATGATAACTTTTCCACTATTGTCGCCGCTGTTGAAGAAGGCCGTGCCATCTACAACAACATGAAACAATTCATCCGTTATCTCATCTCTTCCAATGTTGGTGAAGTCGTAAGCATTTTCCTCACTGCTGCTCTTGGTCTGCCAGAAGCTCTCATTCCAGTACAGTTGTTGTGGGTCAACTTGGTCACTGACGGTCTGCCTGCCACTGCCTTGGGTTTCAATCCACCTGATCTTGACATCATGGACAGGCCACCAAGGAAGGCTGATGAGGGTCTCATCACTGGATGGTTGTTCTTCAGATACATGGCTATTGGAGGTGAATATAACAAATATCTTTTCTAACCCTATAATGAATACTCGGGCGCTCTGGGGCGTTTAAATTATATACATTTAAAGATGAGGAAAGGTGGGTATGAGTGTTTGGAAGAGTTTTGAGAGAGAAAGGGATTCAAAGACGAGTGATACTTGCCGTCGGAATTGTCTAATTACTCTTGGTGATTTATATTCCACTGTCCATTACTGCTTGCCTTGGAGGGAAAGGAAGCTTGGTGTTCATATAAAGGAGATTTCTTTGATGAAAAATCAAAATGTATTTTATCAAAGTACCACACATCAGGTTTATAGCTTTTAATAACAGAAATAAATTACCTGTCAACGTACGCGAATTCAGTTCATGCCTTCTATTTTTTAAGGCTGTCGACGTTAACAAGACGCAAATATCTTTACCGCCCATATGGAGTTAAAGCAACATAGCTTATTGGCTTCACTGATTTATCTACTATCAACAAACAGCAGACAACTTTTATCTTTCTTGCTTGTCATTAACTAAAGTTGATTCCTGATTTAATGGAATTTTTTCCAATCGTTCCTTTTATAATGTAAGTTCAAATTTTTTTACAACAAAAGAAATTCAAGTTTAACAAATAAAATTATCTAATAGTCGCAGTTGAAGATGACTGTATTGAATTGGCAATTCCTATTTCTGTTATCGTTTCATTAAAACTTCGTGAAATTATTTTTGCTTGTACGAAACAAAAGAGATAAAACGAAAGACAGCGTTATTGCATTTAATTATTATAAAGTTAAAAGTTTAATTATTATAAAGTTAAAGGCTGTAGAGCTAGGTATATTGACGACAACACAGATGTGTTTTAAAGAAATTCTTGTTTTTTAAAATTATTTGCAGTATATCAGTTTAAAGATTTGTTACGCTGATTTAAAAACTCTTACCTCTTTAATATGGTGTTTGATGTCTATCCAAGGTTACGTCGGAGCTGCCACTGTCGGTGCTGCTACCTGGTGGTTCATGGTTGCACCTGATGGTCCTCACCTCTCTTGGTGGCAACTCACTCATCACTTGACATGCTTCACTGAGCCAGAGAAATTCGGTGGACATGAATGCTCTGTCTTCAAGGATCCTCATCCTATGACCATGGCTCTGTCTGTACTGGTAACCATTGAAATGCTTAACGCCATGAACAGGTATGGATTTCTTTTCAATTACACTTGCATGGGATGAATTCTTTCTCATCCAAAACCTTTTCAGAATTTCGATTAATTCTGTTTTGATTTCCTTACGTGCTTTAACACTACGTATGCGACTGTTGATTATCTGCATATTTTTATTGAAATGAGTCAGTATGGCTCACACATCAAAATGAGGTTTTATGAAGAAAAAAACTATTTTAATTTTAATTTAAATAAATCGTCTATTATGAAAAAAAATTAATGAAAATATTTTTTACTATAAACTCTGTCTTTGAAATACATTCTCCGAGGGCATTTTTATTGCATTTAGCACAAATGTTCTTACATATTACAAAACCATTCTAGCAACACTTAGTAACCTCCTCGAAATGGTGAATTTTGTATGCAACTAAGTAAGACAAGATTGAATATAAAAGCTTGCGAATTAGTTGTTTTTAGGATTTTTATAGGGAATTTCTTTATGCAAGACACAGAATTTCTTTTGAATCACACTTGTTCCATTCCACTCATTCCAACTGTTAACTATCTGAAGCCAAGATCCTGGTTCGGAAAATATATCTGATTTAAATCGGTTTTGAAAACATTTTTGAAAATTACAGAAAAACTATTGTTCCTTGAATCATAAACATAGACTCATAACAATAAAAATAGGTATGCCACATTCGAAAATACGAAATTAAAGAATGAGCAGAGGTATGAATTTATATTTGTATAGATTTTTAAAAGGAATTAACTTTTCTATATATACAGCGATAAAATCTTGAATGAATCAAATTGACTCATTCCATACGTCTAGTGTTAGCTATATGAAGCCATGATCCTGGTTCGGAAAATATATCTGATTTAAATCGATTTTGACAAACATTTTTGAAAATTACTGAAAAACTATTGTTATTTGAAATTTTCTCTATCTCATTTATACTGTAAACTATTTTTTTTCATATTTAACTATTTTTTTTCAATCTTCCAGCTTGTCTGAGAATCAGTCTCTGGTAGTCATGCCACCATGGATCAACCCATTCCTGTTGGGTGCTATGGCTCTGTCCATGACTCTTCACTTCGTCATTTTATACGTTGACATCTTGTCTGTGAGTAGCATATTCTGTTATAACGCATGCAATTAATTTCAATTAAGCTTCTGTAAGTGGCCTCGTGTCAATCCATTATGAAATATATAGATAAACGAAAAGAAGTCATTAAAGTATCTTTTGCATTCAGTGAAAAAAATAATGGATTTATAAAATACACTTGGAAACAGAAACGGAAGTTTCTTATCTTTTCATTTATAATACCAATATGAGATTAATAGAATCGAGTCAGATTTAAAATGTTAAACGTGGCTTATTTATTTATAAAGAACATTTAATCAGAAGTTTTAATTAATATTGCTAATATTTACAGATAATCCCGTTGCATATAAAAGCATACGAAAAATAACTATAGAGTTTTGAAAACCGAAATATTACTAATTTATTTTCTTAAATCGTTATCTTGTCCAATAATTCTCAGTTTTTTAACTAAGAAAGGTGAATTTAGTTATACAGAACAGTTTAAACGTGCAATAATAAATTAATTTTGCTAGGAATTCCATATTAACCTTTAATATTCCGTACAAGTTTTTGAGTAAAATCTCCAGAATAAATTCTAAGATTACTTTGCCTTTTACTTGTGCATCTGTTTAATTTTCAGTCTTTATTTTATTATTGTTTGCCAATGAAAAAAAACTTATACCTTTGCAAGCAGATGGAACACAGAAGCATTATAACAAAAAGGAAGATTAATTTTCAGTCTTCCTTTTATTATCGTTTGTTAATGAGAAGAAGCTTATACTTTCACAAGCAGACGATAAATAATATATTTCCATCTTTTCCAGACGATAAATAAAATTGAATTGTATCAGTTTAATAAAAATGATTTTACTGTTAAATATAGAAAACTTCTTATATTTTTGAAGAATAATTTCTTAATTGTGCTACGTTATTCATTTCTTGTCCCTGTTCTTTATTATTTTTAGAACCTAGCGAAAAATTACCTTTAAAAATTGTGATTTTTATCACCATTCTTCGTAAATGGTTTTGAACTGTTCCCATATTTTTAACCATTATTCATATGTTTTTCAGAGTGTATTCTCTGTCACTCCTCTCAATGGTGAAGAATGGTTTGCTGTGATGAAGATGTCCATCCCTGTGGTCCTGCTAGATGAAGTTCTGAAGTTCGTCGCCAGGAAATACATTGATGGTACTAAAGAAACTAACATCAACTCTGTCATTATTGCCTGGGTTATTTATTTTGCTTACATTTGGTATTCTGGTATCTAAAGATATGCACGAAAAACCATTGAGACTCTTTTGCCTGTGGTGAATGCGGAGGTTCCAAACAAAATCTATCTGTATACCTGATACCTGTGAAGATGAAAGTGACAGTGACTGATTCTCTTTCCAATGTTTCAAAACCCCAATTGATCCCGTTAACTGTTGTTACTGACCACTTAATCAAAATCGTTGATTCTAGTTGCAGCTGAAGAACGAAATCAATTCATTTCAGTGATAGTTAAAATCGTGCGACTCAGCTATAAATATGAGAAATTCGGAAGAAAAAAAAAGGAAGGAAGAATTTTAGAGATAAAGAATTTGATTCTTTCATTCATTTTATCATAATGCGGTATATATTTTGACACTTTTTTTCGAAGACATGGCAACTTTGATGACAGCTTTAGGTGGTTTGGAAGTCTTGTATATAATACGCTTGAGTAGAGTATTATAAACTTCCTTCAAATGTAAATTTAAAATTTTTTAGAAACATTGCAATTTGTTGGGTTCGTAATATTTTGCAAAATGAGAGTACAAATGCGTCGCTTCAGAAACTGCATTTTTCTTCAGTCGAATCATTCATTTAATTTTGTTCAACTGATTCTGATATTTTTCTTCCGTTGTTTTGAATACCGCGGAGATTTAAAGTAGTAATTTTTTTTAAATTTTTACATTTTGTTCAATCTTTTTTCCTCATACTTTTTCTGATTTAGTTACCTGTATTTTTGCTGTTTTAAAATTATCCATGAGTTTGGCGTAATTGATTGAGTGGTCTAAAAAATATTCTCTCTCCTCATGCATTTCCTTGAGTTCATTTTTTGTGAGAAATTATTCGTTATCATCCTTTAAAATCTACCCTGAAAAACTTGTAATCCAACCCTTCGAATGAATATTTCCATGGAATTTATTCCTCGCTAATTGGAATGATTTATTTTCGAAATATTCCTCAATTTCAATAAGTTACAATTCCTTCAATGCATGTGGATATATTCATAAATAACCTTAAAATAATAATCAAGTATTTTATACAGAAATGTATTCCGTAAATTATTTATGCCTTTACTAATTAGAAATTCATATTTTAATAATATGCATTTTTAGCATTCATTCAAAGTATTTAAATATTTGCTCAAAGTTTATCAATGATTTATCTTAACATGCATGAATTCCACTAATAATTGCACGTTTTTTGAATTTTTGTTCACAGACTGCTCCTAGTTCCAATGCAAGTTTGCATGTGAATTTTACTAAGGTACATTACAGGTTTTCTTCTTCAGTTCTATTACACAATACTTTATTTTAGTTGCTTTATTAAATTGTAAATTTAGTGCTTTAATGATAGTTTGACTGATTAAAATTCTAAAAATTTGCAGCTTTTACATCTAAGCAGTTAAACTTCATCACAGTAAAGAAAACTAACTGAAAATATCCATATGTTTAAATTAGATTTTTTTCTAAAAAACAAACTGTCATGAAGTTTTTCTGTTCTAAAGCTGATGCATTTAGATTTGAAATTAGTTATTTTATTTAGTTGTGCCCAAAAGTTCTAACTAGCTTCTGAATGTGTATTGTTTTTTTCGATGTTTTCTTCTTCATAGCTTTTTTCTACAATTCTTAACGTTTCTGGTGTTTTGTAACTAACATTTTCACTTTGCTTCTTCTATATCCTTAGAAGGCTATATAAATCAAAGTAGCATAGAATTTCGGGAAATTTTAGAATTATTTAGAACGAATTTATTCCATGGATAGAAAGTTAATAGAGTGATATTTCTAAATTATTTACTGATGATGATGATATATATAAATGTTACCAAAAACTTTGTAAACATATTCTCAGATCAGCACTTATTAATGTATATTTACACTTTCCTTTCCTCTGTTCTGAAAGTGTTTTATAGAATAATGGGAAATGTAAGTACTGCAGCTGTAGAAACTGGTGATAATATGTATTATTTTGCTACAAAAGCAGAAGGAATTCTAATGCTTTTTTTGAAAACATTTTCATGTTTGGTGATATGTAATACGAAGCCTTCTTCCTCCTTCTGGACACTAAGAACACATTTTCTTCCTTGTTTTCTGTAACTGTCTCCTACACATACCTTCCATCTGACGAACCCTCTTCTCTTTTCTGTCTCCGATGCCAATCTCATCCGAATTCTTACCTAACCGATCGAAAATTCTAAACTTTGTTGCTAAAAGTGATTGGGCACAACAACCATTAAGCTATGTGTTCCTGTTCTCACCGGGAATTCGTTTCCACTTTTCTTTTGTTTACAGTTGCGCCTGAAAAAGTAGACAAGAAGAGGAAATAAACTCTGCTCTTGTTCCAGTACAATTCATTTTCTAGCTTCTCCACTGATGAATCCTTGTACAAATAATATGAGAAAGAAAGTTACACACATTTTTTAAATGTTTTACGTCACTCTGCCATCCTTTTTTTTCAAGACAAGCCTCCGAAGAACTTTTGGGGATCACAACAAGCCAATAGTACTAGATTTAACCTTCTTCAGTCACCATAATTCAAAATACAAAAAGAAGTGTTTCTCCGTACCGGCTACCGAAATCTCAGTAGCTTTCTCCCATTGCCTTGAATGATATTTATATATGCATATATATATAATTATCTCTGGGATGTGCACCTTGGAAATTGCCGAAGCCGTCCAACCAAGCCAGAATCTGGAGCCTTGTCGTCCAGGACATTTAATTGGATTGTGATACCAGAAATGGCTGTGAGCGAGCCTCGCCAGTGTCCAAGGCGGATCAAACGTCTGCATGATTGTCAAATTACTTGTAAAAATATATAATGAAGACTTTTATTTTTTTGATCTTTGAGTATTATCTGGTCAAAAATGAACGAAGAGAGGTGCCTAATTCTCTCAAATATGAGTGTTTTTTCCTTAGAGCATTATTTAGCTAGAATTTCAGGGTTGCGTAATTTTTTTTAAGTCATTGTACTGTGATGTTCTAAAGAATGTTGTTAGTAACAATTTTGTCTCCTTGGCATTTAGAGCCTAGTTTAGTTTTTATGTAAAGAATTTGTCTTTAAAATGTAATTATTTAAGCAAAACAAGCAAAAAGGAAACAGAGTGTCCAAGCTAGAAATCATTTTCATTTTAATTTATTGACGGTTTACCCTCATCAGAGTTAAACTTCGAAAAAAGGATCGTGAATGATAGGGAGGAAGATTTTAATTTTAATGAAATCCCTATTTATTTCGAGTACAATTTTTAAATATATTTATGAATGTTATAAAGTTTTTAAAGATTTTAAATACCCAGAACTTTTCAAAATACTAGTCCTTGCGCCAAACGTCAACAACGAACTGTTCAATATATAGGAAGGAAATAGCAGAACGTTTATAAGACTATTTACTGGGCATCGCCCATTGTGCAGGGGGTTTCTTAAGACTAAAATCTTTTGAAATTATATTTGTGAAGAAAACTGTATATCACTGTTCCTCTTTTTGGTAATGAACTTGAGCTTTGAAGGCATCTGGTTGATGATCCGTAGAGACGTTTCGGTCATGTGGGAAGTCACGTGGTCGGGATTCATCACGTGATCATCTGTGTCCTGATATGCGCGTGTTCATCCTCTAACTTACACAAAGTCCTTACCTGTGGCAATCATACAAGCCCGTGATCAAATTTTGTACATTGAAAATCCCTGTACAGTAGAAAACATTAAAATTATACATATGATCTCCATTTGTTGTAGTGTTTCTTATTTGTGTGTGTTATTTGAATTGAATACTAATAAGTATATATCACATTTCAACACATAAGATCAGAGAGCCTTTCAGTTATTTTTTAACCAAATGAATAATAGCATATTGCATTAACCTCTTAAATGATTTGTCTGTGAGTCATATTATTACATTTTAGATTAAAATTAAGACATTCCTGATTATTATTATTATTAATTCACCGAGAGGGAACGGACCGGATAAGGTTTAAGGTTATACATAAACTTCTCAGTGCAAAAGAGAATTACAAATAGGAGAGAAAAAAATTAATTAAAAACAACAACAATTAACACACAAAGTGTACTGAAAAAGTTTGCAATGAATGTCTTAATGGCTGGTGGAAACGCGAAGAGTCTTTTTTTAATCAATGGTGATATCATGCCTTCGTTTATGTAGAATCTTCATTATATTCATTCCGCTTAACATCTCAAATATTTTCTCGACTCTTAGTTAAATGAATTTTAGAGCCAATTCTCAAACAGAAACTGTCATCAACTAAATAGCAGAGAAAGCTGCATAGTCAAATATTTGAATAAAACATTCCACATTAGTGAAAAGTCAAGTTAAGAAGGTTTTCAGAATTTCGACCAAGACTAAGAAATTGTTTAACAAACTAGAAGAATAATTCTTACTTCGATATTCTCGCTTATTTCCTAAATATGGCGTGTTTTATGTTATTGTCGATTAATGAAGAGAATTTAGTATTTTGGAATTGCGCTTAAAATTTTACACATGTATACAATTTTGGTGTAAAGATCATATATTAAAATTGATGCATCTAGCTTTAGCATTTTTGACTTCGCACTATTATACTTACAAATAGACAAAAATACTGACAGTCAACTTGATGATGAATTTGGTCTAAAATGTCATAGGCATCTAAAATACTGGTGATAAAACCATATGCCAAATTCCCTCCGTCTAGTTCAGTGGTCAGCAAACCGCGGCTCGCGAGCCACATGGGGCCGTGCCACGACTCGATTTCGACAACGTACGATTATTATAATATCTAGTTTTATTAAACTTTAGTAGCTAGTTTAAACCAACTACGAAAAACATGGTTCTTGAAAAGAATTTGGTTCGGAGAAAGATATCTTAATTGTTCTACTGCTGATCTTTGGCTCTTTTGACCAATGAGTTTGCCGATCACTGGTCTAATTCGTTGCGTTTTTTACTTATCGTGTTGACATACACAAGGATGGACAGAAAGATAAATTTCCCGTTGATGGATTTCGTCCAAAATTTAATAGAAATCTACAATTTTGATATAAAGTCCCTCTTGTTAGCAGCGTTTCTGAGTTATTATGTACACAGACAGACATAGTTCTAAAAATATTTGTTCTCAGAAACAATATAATTGCTAACAAGGGAAATCAATCATTCAAAGAAAGTAAAAAAAAAACAAAGTTAAACTCAGAGGGAATCGAAAAAAAAGAAAGGAATCCATTCTAGTCCATTTTTTCAAGGGCTAAGGACTTTATTCGAAATGGATTCAAAAGAATAATTGGGAAATTTTTTTGTAAGAAGCTTGCATTACGCCAAATATAATTACTAACAAGTATTTTTTATATTTTTTACTTCATTATATATCTAAAGCAATATGTATAGAAGTTATGTAACAGTCCCACAGCATAAAAATATTTTAAATTATTATAAATCTATTTCTTTGCTTCCTCAAGACACCAATAAGAAGTCCCAATTTTAACAAATTGACGTGATTCTCTTTGCATCGCGAAGTCATCCTTTCGTAACGCACAGATTTTGAAATTTCCACATAATTATTTTAGTTGTTCATTCAGTAGACGTTATTAAAGAATTACACAGTAAAACAAATATATGAAACATTAAGGCGGTCCAAATAAATATAAACCAGTATAATAAATATAATACGGGTCTTTTCGATAAGTACTTTTAAACGTGTAAATTATTACATATGCAAGGGTCGGATTAAACATTATAGGGGCTTACAGGCAATACGAGTTTCGGGGGGGGGGGACTTTCTACTCCCCAACTTCCAAATCCAAATATTTTTTTATTGATTTTCATTTAATCTCTATAAAAGCAGTTTTTAAGTAATAAATATTAAGACAAAATGAAATAACAAAATATTTAAATGCAATTCACCATCGAGGGATTTGGTTTCAGTATTTTGAAAATAAAAAAAACAATCTAAAATTTGAATTTAAAAGTTATTTTTAAAAAAATGGTAAAAAAAAATTACAAAACTTTTGCATACAATCTAAATACTCTAATACAAAGTTTTCCGGGTCTTTTGATCAATAAACCAACTGCAGAACAAACTATACAACATTAATCTGCAATTGAATTAAAAACCATGAAAAAAATCCTAAGAAAAATGTTCTTTAATTTAAACGATACTTGATTTCAATTCAAATAAGTTCGAGTTCACGGCTCTTGTAAATTAAATGAAAGCACTAAAATAAATTACTTTGAAAATAATGCAAATAAAAAATCACGAGGCGTCGTGGACCCCCAAATTTGCAGGGTTCCCAGGCAGTTGCCTATTCGATAATCCGACCCTGCCATCGGCTAATAGGTCTCATTAGATAGATCTAATGCCCTGCGACTAACCAGAGAGATCAGTTGCACTACTAATTCCTCTTGGCTATTAGTGTCTTTACGGAAGATGGCCAATAAAAATTGATTATATAGTAGTTGCCACCTGTTATCACTACAATGTTTGCAATACCCTACGTAGAAACTTGGTTAACAAAGCAGATTGCTGTTTTCGATTATAAAGTGACAAAATAGCTATTTGAAACCGTTTTCGAAATTAACCTCTAAATTGGATTGTGCTGTGCTCCATAATTTTTCGTCATCCTATAAGGACATACTAAAGATTGTGGCCTACAACAGAGATTCCCAACCTGTGGGACGAAAGACCAATTAGGGGTACGCGAAATCACAGTTGGTAATGGCGGAAACAAGAAAACATGAAGGATTAAAATGAAACAAAAATTACTGAATTTTGTTATTCCAAGTTCGTGTGAAAAGTAAAAGTAATGCAAGTCCTAAGTCCTTATTATGAAGTATTAAGTTATCCTTATAAGTTAATGCGAATCCTTATTAAGTTATCCTTATAAGTTAATGACAATCATTAAGTTATCCTTATTAGTTAATGCGAATCCTTAAGTTATCCTTATACGTTAATGCGAATCCTTACGTTATCCTTATAAGTGAATACGAATCCTTAAGTTATCCTTATAAGTTAATGCGAATCCTTAAGTTATCCTTATAAGTGAATACGAATCC